>CABFOV010002782.1:31639-50276 GCA_902141375.1 Timema poppense
AGAGACTCAATGTGAACGAAAAAAAAAAAAAAAAATATCTGTGCATCCAGAATCCGAAAAACAACATCTGGACTTTTCAAGCCGTTACTGACTGCCACGTTTCCTAAAAATACAAGTATTCCTTCTCGTAAAACATAGGAAACAGTTCCATCTACAGTGATGAAGTATTTAATTGAAAAAAGAATCTAAGCTGCTCTTATTGCTGTTAAAGACAAATAAAAGTTCCCTATGTACCTATTTTTCGAATCCATGCTGAAAACCGTTAGAACCTTTTCTTCCTGTCGACCAACATCTAATAAAAAGTCAAAATTCTAACTCGGTATCTCAGATGGAAGTGAAATATTTAATGCCTATGTCACAGTCCCAAATGCAGCCCCAGCTTCCGGCCCAACGTTATTATGGTGACACCAACATACCGAATCCACCAGCAGGGACAGAATTGAGGTATCTCGGAAATATGAACACATCGCAGATCTATTGTGTATCACCGCCATCAGCCACTTCGCAATCTACCGACTCAAATTCTGCCTGCTTTTCTCAGTTTTCTCCAGAATCATATTAAACTGAATGTTTTGTGCTTTTTCACTGCAATTTAATGTTGTATGAGCTACGTTTAGTAAAATATGTTATTATAAATATTACCTACTTAACTTAAAAAAATTCTCTCTTGGTGAAATAGAAGCTCGATATGTAGTATCCTGTTTTTTCAAGTCACTCTAAATTTTTGAAAGCACAATTCCGAATGGTTTTTTACTCATTATAAAGTATTGAAATAATTTAGTCTCATCATAAAGTAATGGCGGAAACAGTATGTGAATCTCCCCCGCTTTTTTTCTAGACAGCAAAGAGGTGTGCACCCATTTTCTTCATTTTTGGGGGTTTCGGTCATCCTCATCTAGCAATAATACCATCAATAAAATGTCTTCCTCAGAAAAATCCATTTCACTCGTTTCAATGGAACGTATCAAAATACTAACATCTTGAACTGGTCAGGAACGTAGCGTGGGCGTTTCAGTGTTAATACCTTGATGCATCCCATGAGCGTGAGCATGGCGAGAGTGTGAGCGTGAATGTCCCCATAGTGTGACACATCCTTAAATATGCAGTCTGTGTAAGCTCTTTGTGAAGAGTGAATTGGTCTGCTACCTATACCTAGCTCTGTAGAAGGCAGCCTATTAACTCGAGAAGGCTATTTGTGTTTTATATCTAGTTAATTCATGTTTAAAACGAGCTTTTCTTTTAAATACCCCTTGATGGCACGTAGTGTGCTTCGTGTTGAAAGACTCAAGCTCTCCCAAGGAACGTATTAATTTTAACCTTGAGGCTATGGACCTGATGTAAACCTTATCTGTAGTATAGGCCTATACTGGAATATTGAACTGTTCAAACGTTGTTTTGATTAGAAACAGACTATTTTAGATTATGATCAAAGTCAAGTTAATTTATATCCAAACCTGTCCGTATCTCATCGTTATATCGGCTCATTTCTTATTGAACTAACTTGCCGTAACGCTCCAGACCAATAGCAGCCATGAATGCATCTAATGAGGAAGAAGTTGTAGGTAGTTCTTGTTGGATGGTCTTCTATGCTTTACCACCTACTGGCCAGTAGCGGCCATGGACGCGTCTATGGAGGGAAGAGCTACTATTCAGATATTGTGTGAGCTACAGCAGTTGCTAAGGTGGGTTTATCAGGTATGGAAAATTTTAGCTCTAGTAGGAGGCGCGTTAATAAGTTGTTTCTATTTAATATAAAATTAAGTAAAATTATATTAATAGTAAGGCATGAATCAAATAAAAAATCAACTAACCTTGGGAAACTATCCGGTACATCTATTATTAAATCATAAGTCGACTAATTTTGCATGCTTAAAAATTGCTAAAATATTAAAATAAGAGTTTGTTTACAGCATTTCATTACGAGTACAATTTCGTCGTATATTAACTACAGGTAAATATAAAGAATGTAAAATTTAGAGTATGTATTATATGGAGAGTGGTAAGCTATACTCTGTATACTCTTCTGATACTTTATATCCAACCTTTCCGTTTCCGCAGGCCACAAGACTAGATGAAACCGACGCCTTATTGACCTGAAACAGATGAATGCATTGGCTAAGTGATACATCCATTTTCTAGAAAACCTCCTTACTATAACATGTGTTAGCTGAAACGTCTTTGTTCTAATAATATCTCTAGAACTAGAACATGTGTGTTAGGTGAAACCTCTTTGTTCTAATAATATCCCTCGAACTAGAACATGTGTGTTAGGTGAGACGTCTTTGTTCTAATAATATCCCTCGAACTAGAACATGTGTGTTAGGTGAGACGTCTTTGTTCTAATAATATCCCTCGAACTAGAACATGTGTGTTAGGTGAAACCTCTTTGTTCTAATAATATCCCTCGAACTAGAACATGTGTGTTAGGTGAAACCTCTTTGTTCTAATAATATCCCTTGAACTATAACATGTGTTAGGTGAAACCTCTTTGTTCTAATAATATCCCTCGAACTAGAACATGTGTGTTAGGTGAAACCTCTTTGTTCTAATAATATCCCTTGAACTATAACATGTGTTAGGTGAAACCTCTTTGTTCTAATAATATCCCTCGAACTAGAACATGTGTGTTAGGTGAAACCTCTTTGTTCTAATAATATCCCTCGAACTATAACATGTGTGTTAGGTGAAACCTCTTTGTTCTAATAATATCCCTTGAACTATAACATGTGTTAGGTGAAACCTCTTTGTTCTAATAATATCCCTCGAACTAGAACATGTGTGTTAGGTGAAACATCTTTGTTCTAATAATATCCCTCGAACTAGAACATGTGTGTTAGGTGAAACATCTTTGTTCTAATAATATCCCTCGAACTAGAACATGTGTGTTAGGTGAAACATCTTTGTTCTAATAATATCCCTCGAACTAGAACATGTGTGTTAGGTGAAACATCTTTGTTCTAATAATATCCCTCGAACTAGAACATGTGTGTTAGGTGAAACATCTTTGTTCTAATAATATCTCTAGAACTAGAACATGTGTGTTAGGTGAGACGTCTTTGTTCTAATAATATCTCTAGAACTAGAACATGTGTGTTAGGTGAGACGTCTTTGTTCTAATAACATATCTAAAAATAGAACATGTGTGTTAGGTGACACATCTTGGTTCTAATAATATCTCTAGAGCTATAACATGTGTGCTAGGTGAGACATCCTTGTTCTATAACATCTCTAGAACTAGAACATGTGTGTTAGGTGAAACATCTTTGTTCTATAACATCTCTAGAACTAGAACATGTGTGTTAGGTGAAACATCTTTGTTCTATAACATCTCTAGAACTAGAACATGTGTGTTAGGTGAGATGTCCTTGTTCTCAAACTAGAACATGTGTGCTAGGTGAGATGTCCTTGTTCTCAAACTAGCACATGTGTGTTAGGTGAAACATCTTTGTTCTATAACATCTCTAGAACTAGAACATGTGTGTTAGGTGAGATGTCCTTGTTCTCAAACTAGAACATGTGTGCTAGGTGAGATGTCCTTGTTCTCAAACTAGCACATGTGTGTTAGGTGAAACATCTTTGTTCTATAACATCTCTAGAACTAGAACATGTGTGTTAGGTGAGATGTCCTTGTTCTCAAACTAGAACATGTGTGCTAGGTGAGATGTCCTTGTTCTCAAACTAGCACATGTGTGCTAGGTGAGACGTCTTTGTTCTAATAACATATCTAGAACTAGAACATGTGTGCTAGGTGAGACGCGGTATGTAATATAGCACGCGCCAAGTCACGGTATCACAGCACTAAGAACGGGTCATAAAAATTACCAAGATAACGACACTTTTTATTACGGAGCTGCCACCAAGAAATACTTTTTATAACGTTTCCATTTCCACAACACTAGTGGTTTTTGTCACGCCAATAGTGGGACAAAGAAACGCTCCTAAGAAGAAAATAGAATGGCGCAACCTTTGTTTTAATGACGCAAAGAATGTTATATAATGAAGGGGCTATTGGTTCTATTTTCTTCTTCTTCTTTTTTGCCAAAATAGTAACTTAAATGTAAACTCCAGCTATAACCAATAGTCTACTTTTTTAAATTATCCTTTTTTTTACTCAGGCTAATGACATATTTATGATTTACTTTTATAATAGGATTAACTAATAGTGTAACTACAATCAAATTAAATTTTTTAATATTTCAGGTATATTTAGTAAAATAATAGTGGTCATATACATTTTTATTGGCAAAATACATCTCTAATCATCGACACTTTGATGGTTCTTTTTTTTAAAGATATTCCTTGTTCTTTAGTATGCATTAGTACATAATTTCTGCAACTGTTCAGTAATAAAAACCTCTACATAATGTATTTTTCAATATCATTTACGTGATCTTCAGAAGTTTTTCTGACAACTGGTAATGTTTCCTACGCAGCTGCTTTATTAATTTTGGGAACAGGGCAAAGTTAAAGTACGAAAGGTCTGTACAATACGTGGGGCGTGGGAGAAATGCCACATTTATTGTTTGTAGGCACTACATGATGGAGATGAGGTTACATAATGATGAGCTACATACCCTGCAGTCATCACAAGACATTGTTAGAATAGTCAAATCTCGAAGATTATGGTGGGCAAGACATGCTATCTAGAGGTTGTCTTTCCTAAAAAATGTAACATTAAATACTACAGGACGGTATAGGAGCCCTTGAAAAGAAACGATTACAAATCAACCCTGGCTATTTTTTGAAATACCCTAAAACAAATATTGTTCTCCTTGACTGGCAACTTAAACCGTGTTTTGAAAGCAAATTCGTGAATGGATTGAAAAATTCTACTTGGGGAACATATGCTCAATTAATTTTGAAAGTTTAAACTTGTTAACAAGTGTACGTATATCTCACGATTCATACCTAAGGGGGCCGCCTCGGTAACCAAGAAATTGTCGTGCAGACGTTCAACTCTAACGTAATATTTAATTCTACGATAAATTATATCAAAATATGGTTTACGCCAAATTAAAGTTTAAAAATTCCAACAAGGGTGTTTTTTCGTCATAACCCTACATTTAGAGTTTTATTAATAAAAAATAAGTGTGGGAAAATGTAACATAAGCGCATTTGCAAATAGTTTTCAAGCATATTCGTGGAACTACAGACTAGGCTTGATGGAAAGGGGCTCTATATTTAGCCATCCGCATTTCCCCTTTCGCAGTTTTCTTACCCTTCTTTCTTATTGATGCACCAAAGGGTGGTTGGATGGGAAGAGCGAAAGGGAGTAAAATCTTAAAATAGAGAGGTAGTTCTTCTAGAAAACGACACAGGCCATTGTATTTTAAGCCAAGTGGCCTGAAAGCAATTGATACTTTCTCGCCGACCGAGGCGGCCGCCTTAAGATTTAATCCTGTGTGTGTTTCAACCGTCTCGTGTGGAACCGTGTGAAGCCTACACCACCACCACCCCCCTCCACCCCGGTACATTACAAATTACAGTGAAGGAGGGGGAGGCCTAGCGACGCCTATAGTTAGCGCACCTGATCTGCAAGGTCGATAGCAGCCCCTCCACTCCCTCATTGACCACGTACCGCGAGTGACGCCGTGACGTCGTGACGCGCACACACACACTGACTGCGAAGCTCCACGCCGCGATGCGATGCTATCAGTCACGTGACACATGACTAGTACACTGACTTGCTCTATTTTAGAATTGCCTGACTCCTCTCACCCTTTACTTGAACTGATAGAGTGGGTCACTAAGGGGGGCGGGGACATAAAGGGGTAGCGGTGTGCTACCTTTCAAGTTGCAAGACAAGTTTTAATGTATGTATACGCGTAACTTAGTTCTAGAATATCCACTTCGGTGGCCGAATGGTCCAGAGCCTCCGTCTTGCAATGGACTAGACTGCGGATGATGGGGAGGTTAGAGTTCAAATCTCGGTCAGGTCTACTGAATGGGGTTTTTCCTAAATTACTTAACACTCTCTCCCAGTAAATAAGTGTACACTTCCTCTTAATTCCACTTTTAGAATGTGTATCCTATTAGTTTAAATTTGCAGATAGACCGTATGGGTAGCGAGACGCGATCCCCACAATCTACAGCAGACCAAGTATCCCGGACGTTAATTCATAAACGTGAAAGGGGAATCCCTAATTAACTCAATAACAATTTTTTCGGCGAACCCGAAATTTAACTTAAGATGCTTAGCTCATTAGGAAGAGGCTTTGTAAACTGAAATAAGGTATTAAACCTCATTTAATTATTGTTAACGTCAAACTCTAGTGGTTTAAGTTTTAATTTTTACACCGCGTCTTAATTACAGAAAGGGAATCCACATTTAATTAAATTCAGCGATAAGAGATAAGGCGGTTGAACTTAAGAAGAAATGTACCCACGTTTTCGTGGAATCATAGTGGGAAACTATCAAGTAAAGTTCTTCCACTCCCTCAGTATACCAGGTCAGGATTTGAACTTTGACCTACCGGCCACCAAATCTTAACCCACGTGTCTTGTGAAATGAACAGTTTAACGAGTTGATAATTTTTTTAAGCGTTTGATTAGCCCAGATTTTTTTTTTCTAGCACCGCGTCTTACTACCCGTTTGGGTTATACGCTTATTTACTAATTACGCCAATGGTTTTTAGGGATTAGGGAGTTTATATTAATAGGAAGTGTATCTTCATTTGCGTGGAGGGAGAATGGAGAATCAGTTTGTAAAAACCACCATCAGTACACCCGACCGAGATTCAAACTTCGATCTCACCACCACCGGCAGTCTAGTCTACTGCGAGAGTAGCGCGTTAGACCAGGCGGGCACCGAAGCGGGATATTAAAATATTAATACTTCTAAATGCTATCGTGTTATCTTGAAGTATCTTGGGTCTAGTGATTACAGAACCTTAGATTTGAGTCTCAACACGTGAAAAAGAAGTATCATTAGAGCATACTGAAATTAGGATTCCCTTTTCAGAGTGATGGAGTGACTGGCATGTACCGTGTCTATTCTAGAATTGAGTTGATAGTAAATCGTATATCATTTGGTTAATAACGTAATATAGACCTCAGTTTGCGGAGAGATTAGCCAGTACTAATGTGCCGTTACCCAGGGGACGCGCGGACGCCTGAGTGTACTATTCGTATATACTTTCCATGGGGTCTTTCTATATCCCGGTGAGACGGGGGGGATGGTGAGAGTGAATATGATGGGGTGGAGCCAATGAATATCTTAACACAGCTTCCTAATTAACTGAACCCTGGTGACCATGGTAAATATTTATATTTAAAGAAAAAATACCCCGGTACCAGCTAGGGACTCTGATCATTATACCACGAGGCCGGCTAAGTGATTTATTTTATATTTTACCTACAAATATGGTCACATAGACCAAGGCATCACTCTAACAATATACTGCAATACCAGTGACAGGGAAGCTGAAGCTCGAATCCCGGCTGGGTATACACAGTTTATTTTTCCTAACTGGTTTCTCACTTTCCCTCCACGCAAATGTGGGCCCATTACTTTAGAATTTTACCTTCCTATTCCCTAGGCCTTTTTTTTTTACATCCATTACAGTTTCCAGCCTGTGGCCTGGGTCAGTGTTTTATTCAAGTCATATATTTTACACTGCCAGCTTGCTAGGACTGTCGTGGCTTCATATGCCTCATAATCTAAGACTAGGACAGACACAACATCCAGTCCCCAGCTGTTAATTCATCAATAAGAGTTGGTAAACACACATTTTATCAATGATAAACTTTTCGGCCATGCCGGGAATTGAACCCGGGACGCTTAACTCAGAAGACAGACACGCTACCCACCGACTAAGCTAAGGTGCGGATTATTCCATAGGCCTATTAATGTAAATATGCAAAGAACCTGGATGGGTGGTAGGACGTATTGCACAGCGGTAACGGGGGAGAATGGGGGGAAAAGAGACTGGGAATAAAAGAGGGAGAAAGGGAGACATCTGGTCCGAAGTTGTTACGCTACGATTTACATTTTTTACATGGTTTACATGGAGAGCCCCTTTGTGCATAGATCTTCTGCAGTGCAGGACTTATGGGCGGATTGCCAGTTGATGCATATAACGGCGCATACTTGGCGCTATTCTATTATAGTGTTATTTTTCTGTTATTATTCATGCGCAGGACACCAGAGTTTATTATCACCTGGGATATTTTTGCTCAGGGTGAGATTGTAGGGGGTGCGAGAAAAGTTCGGTGTGTTTGAAGTTGTATAGCAAAACTTTTTTTAGTTAAAATAAATAATAATAAAAGGTTGCTCCAGTACAAATACAGAGCTTAATTTTCTTCACATGGTGAAATCAACAGTTGTTGAATATCTGTCACGAGCATAGTGGCATTAGATGAGAAACTTTTTAAATGAAGTGAAAAAGTTGTCTTTAAATTCCAAGACACACTGACATGTGTCTTTAAATTCCAAGACACACTGACATGTATTCAAGAAATGTTGAAGTAACCATGCGAAGAAAATAAAACTATATGTTTGTACTAGAGAAATATTTGATTAATTTTGACCAACTAATGTTTTGTTATAAAAACTAAAAACAACCAAACCTTATCTCGCGTTCCCTACACTCCCACCTTAAGGGCCACACCTACTTGAAGTTAGATGTACACACACTGCAGTATTTTTCCAACTACTAAAAAACTCTAGATTGTTTGGAAAATTTGCTGTGACTTATTAATAGACTTCGTGTGATTTGTGACTATAGGGTTAGCAGTTGTCATAAGCATTGTTGTGTGTATAGTCCAACCTAACCTGATCAAGTCTACAAAACTTAGACTGCGTGTAAATATAGGGCAGGCCTAGGCCGTAAAGCCTACGAGCAAATCTCGAACGGCCACAAGTCCCACTGGCCACAAAACCTAATAGCAAATCTAGAACGGCCACGAGTTCCACTGGCCGCAAAACCTACGAGCAAGTCTCAAACGGCCACAAGTCCCACTGGCCGCAAAACCTAATAGCAAATCTAGAACGGCCACAAGTTCCACTGGCCGCAAAACCCACGAGCAAGTCTCAAACGGCCACGAGTCCCACTGGCCGCAAAACCCACGAGCAAGTCTCAAACGGCCACGAGTCCCACTGGCCGCAAAACCCACGAGCATGTCTCAAAACGGCCACGAGTCCCACTGGCCGCAAAACCCACGAGCAAGTCTCAATCGGCCACAAGTCCCACTGGCCGCAAAACCTAATAGCAAATCTAGAACGGCCTCGAGTTCCACTGGCCGTAAAGCCCACGAGCAAGTCTCAAACGGCCACAAGTCCCACTGGCCACAAAACCTAATAGCAAATCTAGAACGGCCACGAGTTCCACTGGCCGTAAAGCCCACGAGCAAGTCTCAAACGGCCACGAGTCCCACTTGTCGCAAAACCCACGATATAGTCTCAAAAGGCCATAAATTACACTGGCCGTAAAGCCCATGAGCAAATTTATCTTTGAATTTTTTAAATTCAATTCCCACATTGTCCATTTTTAATCAATGATAATAAATCTCCGAAAAATCGAAAAAAAAAAAAAGTGTCGTCAAAATTTGTACCATCCCTATTATTGACTAATATGTTAAAATCTATATTTTCTTAGAATTATTTGCCGTTCAGAAACATGACACTTATATAATATTATAAAGCAATATTGAAAATTGGATCTTTGATACGGGAATTGAATCTGAAAATGTTAGATTCCGGTTTCCATCCGGTTGTACAGATAGTATTTTTAAATATTATAATATTTGAAATAGATAGCTAAGGATTACAAAATTACTTGTATGAATTTTAAATTAATGAATCTTAGATAAATAAAAAAGTTTGTGAGTAATAGCCATTTAAAATTTTTAGAAATTATCCCTTTGGCCTTTACAGTTCTAACCAATTGCAAGATCATACAACTACTATTGTTTAGTTCTACAACATGAATTCAAATGTTAAGTCTAATTAAATAATTTTTAAAAAGTCTGTAAATATCAATAGTATATTTTAATATTTCAGGAACATATTCGTAATTTTATTAATGTTATTCCACTATTTTATTATTGTTAATATTATATTTTACTTTAGTTAGTAGGCCTTTATAATGTTTTTTTGGTCTTTTATTAATTATTATTACCTAAGATAAGTTATAAAAACTATAATTACTATAAAAAAAGCTGTAAATTCTCTACCTCAATCTAAATCTTCTTTGTTTATTTTTTCAGCAAGGCACTCAGTAATTTTCACCCATTTCAAGTGATATAACACCTGTAACAGCAAACATGAAAATAACGACGCAACAATTTGCTCCATAAAACATCAAAACTGAACTTGAAGAGAGAAAAATAAACGCCGGAACGTAAAGGAAGAAATAAAAAAAAAAGGACGGGGTTGCCCTTAAAAAAAACCTCTATCAAGATTATTGAAAGTACAAGCTCAGGTTTTATTTTTTTATATACATATGAAAATAGCACTACGTGTCGTATGACAGATTGTCCTCATATTTCTTTTACCGCGTGTGTAACATTCAGAATTAGGCTCGAGTGCCAAGTTGTATATTTTGAGCGTTATCACAACCGTCCGTTGTCTGCATTCGTCATTTGTTTCCGTGCTTGCGTGCGCGACCATTTCACTGGCGATAGCTTGGTTCTGGTTTATTTCCACACACACACACACACACACACACACACACACACACCTTGATTTTTTATCACCTATTTCTAGACGTATATTTCGCAACTGGTGTGCCACGAAATATATATATATATATATTGTTTCACCTCATTTCATTAAGGTGGGGATGTATGGGCCGCGAGCTAAGGCCAATGTTTTTGCAGTTTTTATAGCAATATTTTGTTTGGTTGCCAAAATAAATAAAACATTGCTCCAGCTGATACTTTGAATTTAATTTTATTCACACGGTGACCTCAACATTTGTTGAATATCTGTCATGTGTATACTGGCATCAAATGAGAAACTTTTTTAAATCTAAGAGAAAAGATATTAATTAAATTATAGGATACCTTTGCCAGATATTCAACATATATCAGCATGTGTAGAAAATTAAACTTTATGTTTCTACTGGAACCATTTTTTATTTATTTTGGACAAAACCTGCATAAATAATTCCTAGAGTCCCTACTTCCCCACCTTAAGGCGATAGAATGGTGGTTGTCGGTGACCTGACGGTCTAGAGGTAAGGTGTAAGACTTCTGTGCTGGCAGCCGGGGTTCAATCCTCGGTCCCGGCACAGATTTATCTGATTACCAAACCCTTCCTTCACCTCTAACAAGACATATTGTGAATGTGAGGAATGCCAGGCCTCCACCGTGGTTCGGATTCCACGTTAAACTGTAGGTCCTCCATTTAATCTCACAATCACCCTACCATTACACATTAGCGTATGTGCGTATAACCCGAACGGGTAGTAAGACGCGGTGCTAATAATAATGATAGAATGGTCAAGCATGAACGTCAGAAACCAACATATTGGGCCTACTGGGTGTAACTGTCCAGTAGTACGAAGACAAACAGGAGAGGAGTAAAATACAAATCACAATTCAATTTGTGTTGTGATCTACCTATTAAAACATATTATTCGAGCCACAAAGATTCATTCTACAATACTATACCAATTACCTTTGGTTTCCAGAACATTTAGTCCTTGATGACTAACCAAAATATATGGGAGTCTTTAACATTTCAGAGTGTAGAGTTTCATATTTTAAACTATGTTTATATGTCTGTGCATGCACAGAGTCATAGAGAATGGTTAAATAGTCAGCCCCCACAGAGGGCGCTAAAACGTATTTCATACGTTCAATTGTCATGCAATATTTAAATAGTGGTTAGACCTATTTCAAAATATATCTTACCCCAACATGAAGTTGAGAAATACCAACAGACAGGGCTCTACTGGGAGGGAAGTTTATTGGGGTTTCAACCCCTTCCCCCACCGAAGTAGGCCTATTAGTCTTGTAATAGCTTAAGGTAAACCTAGGAGAGACGACGCGGGTATGGGAGTTTTAGTTCCTGCATGCCTGTTCAGCTAAGAGGGCAGTACCAGTTATCAATTCAGATTGAAACCGACCGTTGCACAGTGGGGACAAATCCCAAAAAGCTGGCAAAAAGTCGAAAGCTATTTTCAATTTGGGCGAAACTCAGTACTCGGGGATTTTTGGTGTCGCTGATTACGAATATGAAGCCAAAATTTGAAAAATATACATATAAAATATGGGGATTTCATTATGGATGGCTTATATAAAAAACTTAGGCTTATTATTTAGGTTAAAATTTAAATTCTGCCGTTTGTAATTATTCAACGTTAATTAAAATTGGAAAGATTGAGAATGCTGTCAAAATACTAATGTCTGAATCTAAAGTTATTTATAAAAACACGTTTTTTAATAGTTATTTATTTATTAAAGATTAAAATTAAATTTCTTATTGAATATATAGTTGCTTATGAAGAAAGGAAATGAAATATAAATGGATCGGATGTAAATAGTAAGAGTAAAAAAATGTCGATTGTAGACTCATGCCATGGAGTTTATATGTTATAAAGAGATAAAGAGAAAAGGAAATAAAGATACAAAAAAAACGATCCTACTAGTATGGTGTATGATCTTGTTAATTTTTATAGGCCTACAGCACAATTTTTAAAAGGAGACCTAATAAAATAGCCTATTTTGGGTCTACAAATAGGCTATTTTTATTAATGGGCTTAAAGACCTTTCATATCAAAATGATAGTTAATATTGACATTCTCTATTTAACTTGATGAAAGTCTTAACAACTATACCTGATGCTTGTGTGTGATGCATGTGGCCCGCATCTTACATACTTACAGTGGGACTGTTACAGGTGTAAAGAAGGTAGAATTGATAATAAATGTACCCTCATTTGCCCGGGGAGACTGGTAAACTATATAGGCACAGCCATCTCCAGTAGGCTACACCCTACCGGGATTCAATCCCCTATCTCCTCGTCATGGGCCCTACAGTCTACAGTCTCTGAAGATATCCTCCAACAAGTGGGGACGTGGAAAAAGGCGTCAGTTTCATCTAGTCTAGCTCGCTGGTGATGGAGAGGTCAAGGCTCAAATCCCTGCTGGGTAAGCCCAGATTAAGGGGTACACAGCCTATATTTTGTCAATTATGTAGATTATGTGTTCTTTCTACGCCGCTATAGTATAAATTATGCTGAAAACATGGTTGGGTATTGAAAGGCGGAGAACATAGACCCTAAAAACCAGTGTGTTCTATCTTGAATTTTTTAAATTAGGGCATATTAATGGGTCTACCCTCATCAAAATACTAGCTTGGAATTGAAATTGTGAGGGTATTTTAAAGAAAATGTAGGCCCCTACTAGAATTTGTATTTTTTTTAAAATATCCCGTCATTGAGAGTCTGATGCCCTAGAGTGTGTGACCACCTGTGTGTCTATTTTATTATTATTATTATTATTATTATTCCATTAATAATAATAATAATAATACCTGCTTCGGTAGCCGCATGGCTTAAGGCGTCATTCTCACAATAGACTGCCCATAACAGGAAGATCGGGGTTCGAATCCTGGTTGGGTGTGTTGAGGGCTTTTTTCCCTAAATGATTTTCCACTCAAATGCGGGTATATTTCCTCTAAATTCAATCTTCCTCATACCTGCCTCACTAATCAGTACATACGTGTACAACCTGCACATGTATTAAGACGTGGTGCTAATAATAATAATAATAATAATAATAATAATAATAATAATAATAATAGCGAGAGGAAGCTGAATGACGTATCCGGGAGGTCGGTACGCGGTCCAGTTTTACGTAAGCTGACCGATGTAGTGGCATGTTTACCAGATAAGTTGTAACCTAACTGTCCGCGTGCCCTAGTGCTCGGTGTTGTGGAGACACGCCTGAACACGTGCTACTCTCGCACGACACGCCATTAACCACTTCCAACCAGCTGCCGCGCTCGAACCTGACATTGTCTACTGCTACAAGCGGTGAAGGGGTAGAACAATTCCACACCCTTGGAAATCTGACCGTTACAACTAACGAGCGAGCGTTCGTTCAAAATACGTTTCCCTCCGCTTTTCACATGCCCAGATTCTTGTTTGTTTCGCTTCATAGTTCATACAAAACACTAGCCACGTGCCCTAAAACAAATTGTTTGACAATTCAAAAATAACTGAACCTTCTCGGGGATGGGACAGAGGGGGACAGTTGCACTAAAACTCGGTCTGTTTCCGTGTCTAACCAATTAAATCCTACGCCTCAAAATACCCTCACCAATAGGAATGCGTAGTATTCCCGCCCACAGTTGCGTAAAGCTATGCGCGATGGAGGCGTGCGGGCGTGGCCTGGCGCGCTATTGGATAAATAAGTATAAAGGGGGGATCCTTTCCGCCCCGCCTTCCCCTGATGACTGTTGCGCGGGAGAGCCGCCGGAGCCCGCCACGGTGCTTGTGATACGAGGCTAGTATGGTTCAGTCGGTGGCCGGCCGCCGAGCAGTGTGCACTTTAGACACAGACAGAGATGCCGAGAGGTTTCCTCGTGAAGCGCGTGGCTACGGTCCACGAACCTCTGAGGGTGCGTCACGACCTGAGCGTGGACCAGGAGGACGACAGGATCCAGGACATGGAACACTCCCCGACCAGTCTGTACCATCATTACAACCACCTGGAGGCCGGGGTTCACACCTACTCCAGCGTCTACCCTGGTGGGTACGGGTTCTCCGACCCCACCAGTCCTAGCTCCTTGCACACCTTGGTCGAGAGACTTGGATTTGATCCCCACCACCCTATGTACCTGTACTCAGAGCCTCTTGCCCTGACCACCCCTCCCCCTCTAGACCTATCCCTAAAGACATCCACCCCCATCACACCCCCGTCAACCCCATCCCCATCATCGCCGGTCAGGAAGAGGATTCATGCTGAGGAGAACACCACTCCCAACGTGACCCCCAGATCCGACGTCAAGAAAAACCCCAAGGCGACGCTGGTCACGGGCCTGAAGAAGAGCAAGGCCGTGAGGCGGCTCAATTTCGACGAGGACAAGACCTCTCCCGTGTCCGGGACCATCATCCGTGAGCTGAGGGATGACGAGGAACCCTTGGTCGTGAGAAAGGGGGACATTGACCCAGCGTTCAACGTCGTCGAAGTGACGGAGGAAGCGAAGAGGGAGCTGGCCAAGATCGAGAACCGAATCGGCGATTACATCTGCCGGCTGTGCAAGGAGCTGTATGAGGACGCCTTCACTCTGGCTCAACATCGCTGCTCCCGGATCGTCCACGTGGAGTATCGCTGTCCAGAGTGCGACAAGGTGTTCAACTGTCCGGCCAACCTCGCGTCGCACCGTCGCTGGCACAAGCCGCGTCCGCCCCCTAAGGACCCCTCGGGGGCGGTGCCCGTAGATCTGGTCAAAAGGTCCGGCTCCGAGGACGGTGACAGTGGTGGAGGGTCAGCAACACCGGAGGGCGAGTTCCCATGCCCGGTGTGCCAGAAGAGGTTCCGGAGGCAGGCGTACCTGAGAAAACATCTGGCGGTTCACCAGGATCCGGGGGTGGTTTCACCGCCCCCGCCACCTATAGCGGTGCCTGTTACCCACTGACACCCGCTCTTGCTGGGTCCACTTTGGCCCCCGCCGCCGCAGCACCCACCGCCTCCAAGGCCCGTCCCTCTGCAGCCGCCCCCGTTCTGGAGGTTTGGCCTAATGTAGAGCACCAGGTGAGTCAAAGTGCAACTGTTTGAGCGAGACTTAGTAACTCATATTCTGAAAATTGAAACTTAATAAGTTCAAGTTGGTTTCCTACTACTTAACTTGTCTAGTCACAAGAAACTCTTCTAGTCATCAAGAAACTTGTCTAGTCACAAGAAACTCTTCTAGTCATCAAGAAACTTGTCTAGTCAAAAGAAACTCTTCTAGTCATCAAGAAACTTGTCTAGTCGTTTGAAAATTGTCTAGTCATAAAGAAACTTGTCTGATTAAACATAAACTTATCTAGTTATCACTGGAACAATCTAGTCATCAAGAAACTCATCTAGTCATCAGAAAAACTTGTTCTAGTCATCATAGAAACGTATTCAGTCTGTGTAAAATAAAGTTATATAGTCGCTAAAACAAACTATTCATCTAGTCATAGTCGGGAAATCAATTTAGCTACCAAAAGATGTATTAGATAGTTTAGAAAATAAGTAAATCATTCGGTCCCGAATTCTAAACTTTAGTAGTCTATAAATGTAAACTATCCAGGTATTTGTATTAAAGTTAATCTAGTTCCAAATAAATGTATACTAGCTATAAAACTGTGAAACAGTCAAGTTGGCAACGTGTTAATCAGGTCATTGTTTTGTTACTGTATGTATGTCCTTAGCCTCATTTCAGTTCTCTTGAGAGATTTTCTCATCGATAGTAATGAAAGATTGATTTTGGTGCCAAAGATCAAAGTAAAAAACTATTTAGTAATCATGTGATTAGTTCAATCCTTCGATATCAGTATTCAAATTGTTTACAATGACCAATTAAAGAGAAACTTGGACAACTTAGTCAACACTAGTACAAAGTATCTATACTAAAACTTATTCAAAATTTATTTTTATATTATGATAAAAAATATTATTCAATTACTCTCTCGTATTAAAATCAAAATAGAATTTGCTTGCGTGCCAAATAAAGGGTGTTAAAGCTGTATTTAACAGAGAAACATATTTCTAAAACGATCAAAGAACCCTAAATGAATTTTTAAGATGAATAACCCTATCATTAGCAAGAATAAAGTATATGTCAATTAGAATAAATTTGTGTATTCAGTAGTTTCAAAGATAATTTAAGACTTATTCAATTCTAGCACTCGATATCAATCAAAACGTCCTAAGTTTTCTACAAAATTTCAGTTTGCTGTCCTCAAACTATTCTTTGTCTAGATATTGTAAAAAAATTCAACTTGATAAGCTCAATATGATTTTTTACAATTCCTTAAGGGGACATTTCAGCAGATTAGATACATTTTCACATTTAACATTATGAGACATATTTTATAACTTGCATTACATTAGTTTATTTTAGTTACTGTTTATTAACTGACATTGAACTGTGTGTCATCCCAATCATTAATATAATAACTTATTAAATATCTACATTTTTTCAAAAAATCTAAAATTATTTCTAATTTTCAAATTAACCTTTATGTTGTTTCAAAGTATTTTACGAAAAGATAAAACCTAAACCTATACCAAAATCATCAAAGTGTTAATTTCATTTTTCGTTTATTTTAAATATAAAACCATATCTGGAAATAGATGGGTTTTTTAAGGACTTCCTGGCATGAAAACGACCACTTGAACCCCAAAGTCCCGATAGATTTTCAAAATTGTTAAGTTATAATATTTTCAAACAAACAATGATCTTACTAATACGAAATAAATTACAAACTATGTTACAAACTTTCACATTGGTTAAAATTAATTCCTTACATTTCTGACACAAATATTTCTCTACGCCTCAACACAATCTCCCAGTTTTAAAAATAATATAAAAACAAAACAAGGCTAAATTTTGATCAGACCATGCAAATTTTTCAGTGTTTCATTTATGTGTGATCTTTAGTACAGTCGAACAAATTAATTCTCAATAATTTTCCAACGTAATTTTTATTTATGTGAAAGAGTGTGATTGATTGTAACGTAGTTTTTTTTTAATTAAGAGAAAACTCTCTATAAAATAATTTAGAAACTAAGTTACATTTTTATTTAGCGAAATATTTTAAGTTTGTTTTATATTTTTGTTATGTAGAAATGTTGATATTTTATAATAATTTTTATTTTCTAATACCTCCTTGGGATTTTTTTTAAATATTCTAATACATCCTTGGGATTTATTTTAAATTTTATTTTGTAATACATTATTGGGATTTATTTTTATTTTTGTCGAGATAACCATTTATATTATAGGCCTATTTTATAAGATAGCAGTGGAGTGGCATGGTATATATAGTACCAGGAAACACAGGGTTTATTTAGATTGTAAACTATCTGTGAATTGTTCTTACTAAATAGAACACTTGTTGGCCAGATATAAAAGCACATAAATCCTCATGTGAGGTATCAGAGCCTACGTGTCAAATGGGGGTCAAGTCTGTGAGAACATATTCACAGGTACAGTTTTAACAAGCCCTGCATACCTGGCAAAACTTCACGCCACGCCACTGGTTTACGATAACTCTGTGTCCATTTCCAACAATTCAAAAGTTACTAAATAAAGTTGTCACGCTTCGTCTACCTTGTAGATATGTTTGGACAATTTGACAAGTAAAATCACCTGTCAAAGAGGCAATACATGCGAGACTAGTAACTTTTTAACTGGCAGAAAGTATCAAAGTTATCGTGAACGTATTTTAGAAATATCATTTTAGTAGTGATGCTCTTCAATTGATAGTTTTTGCAGTGATGCTCTTCAGTGATCAGTATCACAAATAGAAGAGTGTTTAGCCATTGGTAAATATATCGTTTTTGCAGTGATGCTCTCCAGTGATCAGTATCACAAATAGACCGGTATTTAGCCATTGGTAAATATATTGTTTTTGTAGTGATGCTCTCCAGTGATCAGTATCACAAATAGACGGGTATTTAGCCATTGGTAAATATATTGTTTTTGTAGTGAT
>CABFOV010002782.1:50945-77647 GCA_902141375.1 Timema poppense
CGGTATCACAAATAGACGAGTATTTAGCCATTGGTAAATATATCGTTTTTGCAGTGAAGCTCTCCAGTGATCAGTATCACAAATAGACGGGTATTTAGCCATTGGTAAATATATCGTTTTTGCAGTGATGCTATCCAGTGATCAGTATCACAAATAGAAGTGTGTTTGGCCTATATCTGCTCCCGATTGTGCGTCATACAAGTTGTTGAATGTAACAGAATCCCAAGGATTATGTTAGTCACTTATCTAGTCATGGCAACGTTAGTGGTTCGTGGATTGTGAACGTGGGCGCCGAGACAGGAATCTGTGTCCACGAGTTATCTGCGTGCGATATTGGCGGGAAGAGATACAGTCGCAATTTGTCGTGATCTGGACAGGGGGAGGGGTTCGTACCCCCAAACAAAACGTTATATAGTTTATTTGATTTGATTTTATCTTTTTGTTTTAAATGATATAGTTTATTTTTTGGTTGTCATGTGTAACACTCATTCAAAGAGTCGACTCACTAAACCCATTCTCGGTATTTTTCACTACATTAAAAGTCCGTTTTTTTATATATTAGTGATAAAAATACTAGGTTAATTAATAAAACTAAGCAGCTTATTCTTAGATTGGTTCATAAGTTTAAAATAAGCTATAATCTTGTTTCAACTAGTGTTTGAAGCCTATATCGGTAAAAGTATAACTAACTCAAACCTAAATGTCGAAATTCTTAATACTTTGCACACATACTTTAATAATTGTTTTAAATCGCCGGCTTATACTTGTTATAATAAAAACTAAATGTCCTATTATATTTTTGTAACTTTAACGAAATCTAAACTTGGTTAAATTATTAGGCTATTCATTTCAACCTAATCCTATGCAATCGTAGCTACTTCATTTCTGTTGGTTTTTTAATGTGTTTTGAGTGAGTGGTACATATAACAATACAATAACTCCTACGTCAAGAAATATTTCGTTGTATCCAAATGCGATTATATCCTTGTTTCTTTTTATAAAATTGTATTTTATATTTATTTTAATAGAGTACAAATATAATTTATGTCAAGTCACCGGTCCTCCTTTGTTAAAGAGCAATGAATGAAGGCCAGTCTTCGTTTGTTCTTTCTTATAAAATAGTTTGAAAAACAAAATAAATAATAAACAGATACAATATACTTTTTGTTTATTGTTTTTTTTTCTTTACACAGGGCTACACAACCATTTTGGCTTCTACTAAACATTATTCTAAATTTAAATATTTTAATTAAGTTATACTATAGGCCATATTAAACGGTTCTGTAGCGAATCCCGAGTCACGATAAAAAACAAAACAGCGTCGTTTCGTGAACAATAAACGTACACCTATTATTTTTATTTTTTTCACCACTGCGTCTTACCTCCCTTTAGGGCGTATACACATTTGTACTATTTACGCTAATGTGTCAAGGATGAGAAAGGTTGAATTTACTCACGTCTACCCGCGTTTGCGTGGAGGTAGAATGGAAAATTATTTTAAGAAAAACTTACCCGTTAAAACTATCCTATGTCAACATCCTCACTTGTCTAAATCACAGAGTTTGTAATAAAAGCTGGCGACATTTCAAACATTTTTAGATCTTTGTTCAAATCTACAGCACAGAACCTTTTTATAAATTCCTCAAACATCTTTTTATGACATTGGAAGCCCTGTCACAATAGCGTCCATACATTTGCCGGTTAACGTAGATTATATAAACCTATAGATAATGTTTCAAAATTGTTGACCTAAATAATTCTTAGATAGGCAATACACATATATGATACTAATTACTCGAATGTGGTAGGGATGAGTAAGGAAGAGTTTTAGAAGTAAACTACCTGCATTTGCGTGTAATAAGAGTGGGGAGCCATTTAAGGAAAACTACCCTCGGTGGATCGGACCGGGATTCGAACCCCAATCTCCCCGTCATCAGCAGGCCAGTCTAACACGATAGTGGTGCCGTAGACCATTCGGCCACTGATAACGGTTGATATATAAGTAAACGCGAACTTTCAACATGGAGAACCTTACACGCATGCTTAGCGACTATCGTTACAAGAGCATGGGTTGCCTTCTCAACGTTTTGGTATTGTTTTGAACAGTGGCGGTTCGTGGGTTGTTGCCAGGGATAGTCAGGCTTAACAGGACTGTATGTAGTCTATTGATGATTGCTCCCTTCTCTTAACTATACATTTCACCAACCACACACTCAACAATTAAGTGGGTGACTGTCTTTTTATTAGTACTAAAGGTAAAATTTAGTAGTAAAAGTTAGGAGACATAAACTAGTGCAGTTTCGCCAAGCCTGGTTTGCCCTGGCAGTAGCCCCTGGGCCCTCGATGGTTTTGAATTGGAATTTATATTCTAGCTTCAGGGCGAAACTGCCGCGTTGTGCTGCGCGAACAATTATTTGACTTCTGCGTCCTCTTCCGTGACATAACATATTCAAAGGGTGTGTTCGGCTGCACAGATAGTGTGCCCGACTAATCCTGTACTAAAATTTACTAAAATGTAGGCTCCACCTTAAAAAAAAGGTAGGCTATAACAAATATTTCCATATATGCCTATAATATGCCCAAAAACTTTTTTTTTTTACAACTCCTATCAAATCTATAGTATACGTTAGAATCACAGAGAAAAATTTAAAGATAGAACATTTTAAAAAATCTCTTGCAATAAAAAGGTTTTTTTTCATGCAAAGTCGTAACATCCACGTCGTTAGGTTCGTGGTGTACGGCGTTAACCTCTTCGAGAGGTTGGGGTTAGAATCCCAGCCAGATGGGCTGACGATATTTTTTTTTTTTGCCCTAGGCGGCTTACTACTTTCTCTCCAAGAAAATGTGGGTACATTTAAACTAACTTTTAAGTACTGGTAAGGTGACCTGGCGGTCCAGGGGTAAGGTGTCAGACTTCTATGCTGGCGGCCGGGGTTCGATCCTCGGTCCCGGCAAATATTTATCTGATTACCAAACCCTTCCTTCACCTCTGACAAGACATCTTGTGAATGTGAGGAATGCCAGGCCTCCACCGTGGTTCGGATTCCACGTTAAACTGTAGGTCCTCCATTTCTTCTCACAATCACCCTACCATTACACATTAGCGTAAGTGCGTATAACCCGAACGGGTAGTAAGACGCGGTGCTAATAATAATAATAAAGTACTGGTCCCTACACCATAATTTAAAAATATGTGGATAGCACGGACAAGCAATAATATTCGGTGTGAAAAAAATTAATGTCTTAACTTTAGTAAACTAAATCATTTTGGCAAGCAAGAGCCGCGTGCACCCTTTTTGTTCTTAGTGCCGAGGCAATCGGACTGGTTCACGATGCTTTGTTCTCCTCCGTCCCTCCTTTCCTCCGTTCCCCTACAATCCAAACCCCTCAACTAATGTTTTAGCTCAACTTTCGTGTCAAACTGCCGCAACACAACTGTTAAAATAATAAAGACATCATTAAAATGAACACAATCAAGAAATCGATTCTCTTTTCCTGACCAATCTGTATGAACCTTCCGTGATATGTTATTTAGCACTTCAGTGAGCTGATCGTGAACTACACTACACGTCACTATCCTCGCGAGAAGTTGTGTTTATCAATAACAACGCATAAATAAAAGCTACAAGCTCACACAAATAAAAGTTACAATCTCAAATAAAGATAAAAACAAGGTTAGTTTTGATACGAAGTAAAAACTTAAACTATTAAAATGGCGTTATTTTATACAATCACTTGAAATTTGAACTTCATAGCTGTCGGTCTCTATTTATTATTATTTATACCTTCCCTTATGTTTTAATTACACCACATAAGTTATTTATCAGTGTAGACAATGTTTACTCACAGTAAGTTTACGTCTTAATGGCGTTTCAGCGAATAAGCTTCATTTTAATATTCGATTCACCCGCTTCGGTAGCCACATGGTCTAAGGCGCTACTTTTGTGTTAGACTAGAAGGTTATATCCCGGTCGGGTGGACTGAGGGGGGGTTTATCCTAAATGGTTTTCCGTTCTCCCTCCACACTAACGCGGGTGCATTTCCTCTAAATTAAGCCTCCCTAAACCCTAGCCCATTAGTATGTTTAGTACATAGGCGTATAACCGGAATGGGTAACAAGACGCGATGCCGAGAAAAAAATGGACAAACAAATACCCCGCTTATCCCCACAGCCCCACCACCCTAGGTGCGCCACTGCTATTGTAGCCATAGTAACGATCAAAACTAGCAAGTTCCACTGAAACCCAATAGTGTAATCTGACAGGCCCGTAAAGGAAATAACTAAATACAATAGTTTAAAAACAATTTGTTTAGTAAATATGTTATCATAACTTTGAGACCAACAAAATGTTGATTACATAGTACATTTAACACAGGAGTAAACAACGACTTAATATGCGGGGCAGAAATAAAATAGATTAAAATAAGTGTATTCACTTAAGTGTAGAGAGAGAATGGGAAAACCACGTTTGAACCCCGATGTTGGCCAAGAGAAATGCGAGCATAACGCCTTAGACCACGTGGCCATCAGTGTGTGTTAAGAAGCGTTTTAGTGGAGTGGTAAACCCATGCTTTAGGGTTTGAATCCTTGTTTGTGCTTATTTTTCAAATATTTTCGTATTGCTCTTCCTTAGATCAAGATAAGTGCTACTCAAGTCCATGGTTCAATTGTTCACCTGTATCGGTGTGCACGCGGACAAAGGCATCGAACTCGTATAGTCTGGTTTGTAGGTGACGGGAAGTTTGGGTCTCAAATCCAGAACACATAACGGCTACAGCTACAGCCCAAATTATGTTTTAGAACACTTTAAATTGCTTTAACAGCGGAAAATGATAAAATAAATAGTTCACTTGTATTTTTGAGGACTTCCTCAAGACATGTCTCCTACCTTTCTCCCCCTACACTCCACCACACTCCCAAAAAAATATTAGTGCTTTTGGACTTTCTACTGACTGATCTAAGTTATCGTAACATAGATCATTTAATTCTTAGACCGTAAATGTTGACGTTACTCAGATAAAACTAAGAGCAGAGCACAATTCAATACCCTCTAAAACAGACCGTCACGAAGTGGAGAACAAAACAATGCAGAGATATGTTACGGCTATAGACTTATTACTCTAAGAATTCGCAACAAATCTAGAGCCAACAAGGAAAATGTTAAAATTAATAATTTACTTGTATTTTTGGGAACTTCCCCACGATCCACCACAGACAAGTCGCCTACCTTTATTCCCCTTACGTTCCACCACCCAACTAAACATTTTTTTAAATGCTTTTTGACTTTCTACCGACTGCTATGGGGCAGATCTGAATAATTTCACGGTGTGAACCTTTACCCGAAGGACTCAAAGTTTTAGACAATATCAGTAAAATATTATAAAGGGATACACTTGTGTAATTAATTATTTTGGGTTAGGGGGAGGGGGATAATATTTCAGAGTAGACGCATAGCTTAAAATGAATAGCGTATTGTAAAGAACAAGCCTAATAAAGGATACAGGATGTTTTTATAATCTCTTCCTAAACATTTTCAAACTATTTAAATGAATCGAATGCAATAAAAGTATCCCAAACTTGAGTTCTCCCTTCAGTTTAATTTATCCTAAATAGCAAACACATAGTGTCACTAACGCCGAGGTTCTTCAGTTTGGTGTAAGATGGATCTCTTAATCCTACATTATTTCTATCAAAGCTTTTACGAAAACATCTTCTTCCCTTGAAGTGTTTTTTTCTTGTTTAGAATTTATCGTATTCTTATATCTCTAGATAAAGTAACAATGACCAGGCAAGCACAGTCTAGTAGTAACAATTCGATTGTACAACTGCTAGTTCGTTTGGAGACTGGATGTCCGATGTCGTGTCGTGTAGGAACAACGGAATGGCATGCCCTGCCATAACTCGTTCTAGATGTTTCAAGGGGAGTGGGGGTGAAATTCAGAGAACAGTTGCGAAGCGCGTGCCGCCACATCGTCTAGTCTGTAGCCCCTCGTTTGCAAGACATGCACACTTTCAAGGAGGAGGTCGGGCGTTTCCGATAAAGAATAAACATAAAAACAAATCCTTAAACACCTCTTCACAGGTTTATTTAAAAAAAATCAACAAAGCTCTGAGCATTGAATGTTTTCTTTTTTAAATAATTAATTTATTTGTGATGTTTTTTACAGAACCAAAGCCATGTCTATTTATTATATTTTGATACTTTTATATGCAGCCCTTATGTTATAGCTTGCAGCCTAAGTTAATCTGAGCATGCAAGGATTACGTGGGTCTAAGAACTCATACTATCAACTGATACTGAACCAGCAGTCATGTATTCCTACCAGGTCATATTTAAAAAAAAATTGTTTTGCCAATTAGCATAACACAAAGTATTGGCAAAACTAAGTAACTTGGGGGTAACACCCCTCTTTAAAAAAATATAATTGCGAGTTTTTGGATTTTTAGAGGAGAGGACCGCCGCAGAAGTATGCTAGTTAGGAATCTACTACGAAGTGCTCTACATATTCAGCTACCAAGCTACAGCAACTTGTGGAAAGAATATTCTATAGTTGAGACCTTGTTCATTATGTAAGAAAACGCCTCAACCCATATTAGAACTCCGCGTTAGACAACGACCGCGCAACGCCGGGTGTGCGACACCAGATGGGAGTGGTTTTTTTTAAAGCGTATAGAATTACTGACCGGGAGGGACATGACGTCCAGTTCGGTCGCTTATATGTAGACTTTGAACTATTCTGGTGGCATAAAAGCGTATAGAATTATTTACCGGGAGGGACATGACATCCAGTTCGGTCGCTTATATGTAGACTTTGAACTATTCTGGTGGCATAGAGCGCTACCCTGGGTAAACAAAGGCGGGCTGTCTACACCATACCTCAGTGAGATGATGATCGTGAATATGGTGGGGTGAACCAGTGCGAATCTTAGTAAACCTTGCTTAAGCCTAATTTACCAACCCCTGGTGACCGTTGCCAAGATTCCAGCCGGGAATAGAACCCAGTATCCCTAGAACATCCAACTATCTGGAAAAATTCATTGAGCCAAATAAGTAATATACCAACAAAATTTAATTAAATTGATATCCAAAAAATAATAAAGTTATTACAATTGAACATTAATTAAAATTAATCAATTCCCACTAAATAGAAAAAAATAAGTCTATAATTAAAAATTAATACCTAATCCAAACAAAATTAATATAATAAATGATTAAAAAATAAAATTCAATATACACAACGATATTCCAAACAAAATTACCTAATCTATTTAATATACACCTTTGAAATCACAAATCTATAGGCCTATTTTAATTTAACTAATTAAGTAATAAATAAATACTATAACTATAAAGAAACAAAATCACAATTTAAAATTAATAAGTTCAAAGGGAATTAAAGTAAAGTAATTTATTTTAGACACAATACAAATGCCTATGATATATTTCAAACCTTCAGTTGAATCAAGCAGTAAGGGGAAATGAGGGGTTTTGAATTTTTCAAAGTAAGCTTTAAAAACTTTTCATCATATTACTGTTGTGATACGTTTTTCGTGTGTTAAAAATAAATTACAAAAGCTTTTTATATTTTTATTTATTTTTGAAAATTGTGTAACCATAAGAAAAACACATTTTTGTTGCATAGTATAGGCCTACGTGTGACAGATTTAGCCACTTGAAATAATTTATTTTGTTATTAGTAGGCCTACGTTAAATATAAGACCTGTTAACATCTTCAGCAAAAGGGTTGTAATGAGCAAAATAGTCTAGAGGAAATGTGCCAATATTAGTATTGAAAGAGGATGGAAAAGTCAAATGTGGAATTACCTCTTCCAGTGTAAGCGACCGCTATTCGAACCCCAAACTTCTTGTCAAGAAAAACCCGTGTGCAATGTGAAGCCACTAGACTACCACCGAGTTTAAATAGATGGCAATAATACGTTGCAGGTGTTACTTGAAAATTAAAATGAATAAAATAGCTTAATACTGAGTTGGTCGTGAATGAGATAACTGAGGTGCTGTTCAAAGCCCAGAAAAAACAATTTTTGTCTGTAATTGGAATCCAGGATTGTATTTTAAAGTAGGTAGCACTTAAATAAGATAAATCTGTAGTCCCAGGCACAAACAACCCCTGCATCATATTTGTAAAGACAAACAACTGCTGCATTGCTCCATGGAGAACTTACTTTTGAGTCACTTGGAACTTAAATAAGATAAATCTGTAGTCCCAGGCACAAATAACCCCTGCATCATATTTGTAAAGACAAACAACTGCTGCATTGCTCCATGGAAAACTTACTTTTGAGTCACTTGGTCACCCGGGAACACGTAGGATTATTTTTTCTGTCTAGAGCAATATAGCACCCAATATTCACACTACTCATAGACCAGTCATCAACTATACAAAAAACAGGACTAATCTGTTATTCAAACCGCAAAACCTTTTTCCTTTAGTGAGGTAGTTTTACATACCTATTTGAAGGGACCTCCAAAGACATTATCCCCGTTCCCACCTCAGATATGTTTATCCTGTACGATGCAGGGATATTGAACGGACAGGCACAATCTATGTAGTAATAAGTACATTCACCCCTATCCCTTTAAATGACCTTATCATAGGTGGACTTTGGTCATAATATATTGGTTGGATTTCTCATTAATTTCTTTTGTTCTTCAACATGGTTGATGAAAACTTCTCTTTGAAACAATCAAGGTAGGCTAACTACGAGGTTACACTGTAACTTATTAGTAATTCTCCTTACTGGAAACTTAAATAAGATAAATCTGTAGTCCCAGGCACAAATAACCCCTGCATCATATTTGTAAAGACAAACAACTGCTGCATTGCTCCATGGAAAACTTACTTTTGAGTCACTTGGTCACCCGGGAACACGTAGGATTATTTTTTCTGTCTAGAGCAATATAGCACCCAATATTCACACTACTCATAGACCAGTCATCAACTATACAAAAAACAGGACTAATCTGTTATTCAAACCGCAAAACCTTTTTCCTTTAGTGAGGTAGTTTTACATACCTATTTGAAGGGACCTCCAAAGACATTATCCCCGTTCCCACCTCAGATATGTTTATCCTGTACGATGCAGGGATATTGAACGGACAGGCACAATCTATGTAGTAATAAGTACATTCACCCCTATCCCTTTAAATGACCTTATCATAGGTGGACTTTGGTCATAATATATTGGTTGGATTTCTCATTAATTTCTTTTGTTCTTCAACATGGTTGATGAAAACTTCTCTTTGAAACAATCAAGGTAGGCTAACTACGAGGTTACACTGTAACTTATTAGTAATTCTCCTTACTGGAATATTGACTTTGAGATAAGCTTCTAAAGAGCATCTTTTGATTACTAAAACCGACTAAGATTTAATATTCGACTAGAGACTAGAAAGTGGCGTCTTATAATGAAAGGGGGACAATTTACTTTGTGGTTCGTGATGCTCATTTTGTCAGTTTTAAAA
Organism: Timema poppense; assembly: GCA_902141375.1. Taxonomy (NCBI): domain Eukaryota; kingdom Metazoa; phylum Arthropoda; class Insecta; order Phasmatodea; family Timematidae; genus Timema; species Timema poppense. Next base: position 60,431 of record CABFOV010002782.1, read on the forward strand.
TAAAATCATATTTTAATTGGGTTTTCTAAATATATTTTGTTTATATATATTCCTTTCATATAATCCCCATAACATGTAAATAGCTTGTTTATGGCATATAGGTAGGCCCTAATCGTTATCAGAATAGCATACATTATAAGAGGAGAGTTGAATCTTATTTTTTCTTGAATCCAAATATAATATATTATTTTAAAACGTTGAATATTTAAAAAATTGTGCATTTTTAATAAAAATATAATAAATGTAAATTAAATAAGTGACTGTACAACTTTGTATAGGAAATATAACCGCACACGAATCGAATTATTTTAATAAAAAGTTGACGGTATTGGACATTTGATTATTGGTCATAGTTACACAAAATAAAATGAAAGTCTTAAGTGGATAAATGATGTGTTTACTTACATTTTTGTGTTTATTTTTTGTATTTCACTTTTAGCTGTAGTAATTTTAAATTACCTCTTTCTCTAACCACACAAGTTCGTATACTTGATTTTACCGATTGCACAAAATTGTGATTTAAAGTACACTCCTTCATATTTGTATTCAAGAGAGTCAAGCGTTTTATATAGGCTATATTTTAATATAATACAATAAGAGACGCCCTACAAGGGAACCTGCTCCATTGGTTTTAAAGGGTAATGAACTGGTTCCAAAGGTTAATAATATCCTACTCCAGAAGGATGTAATCAAGAATACTTCTCGTAGATGTCGATAAGTTCAACCTTAATTTTAGTGTTCATCGTAGGTTCATAAAAGTGGTCAAGTGTCGATACACCAGGTTTTTTTTGTCTGCTTGAAATTTGAACCAGCCTATTTCTGGGTCATTACTGCTCGTGGGATGGAAATTCAACAAGAATTAGAATTAGGTGGGAGGACCGTGAATTCATCGTTGCCATGTTGCCTTTTTTTAAATTAGTAGTTTAGAAATATGTCGGTTTTTAATTTTGGCCGACTGTTATTTACGAATTTATGATTGTATATAGATAGCCTATGATAGTTGAACCCAGGATTTATTACTATCAATAATTGTCATCGTTGTAAGATACCTGTGTTCGATTCTTGGTGGCCCCAAGTTTAATAAATATTTTTTTTTTACAAATTCTTGGGAAGTTATTTTCTTCCCTAGGGACCGCAAGTGTCAGTACTATTGTAAGATTTAGAAGTGTATGAGACTGAGGATTCAGTGGTGGCTGTGGAATAGTAGCATGGGAAGAGAAATCCCGGCTTGTTGGGATTGTTACCATACTCTCCTTTCACCCTGAAAGAGAGCAGCCGTATGGCCCTATCTTATAAACTACAACATAGTGAACCCAAGAAAGTCAAGCCTCATTTACTATTACTATCTGTTTGGACCAACGGTCAGCGAGTGGCGACAGTTAAAAGGCTGATCATCCACCAATCCTGATAATTCATTTATTTCAATGTGCTATGGTAGTGGCTTCAAAACTACATTGCAGATACCCTCTTCGACTTTAAAATATGGTATTCCCTCCCATTCAAAATTTAAACCAACAAATTCCACCAATATGGCATGATTCATATTTATTGTATCACTAATCAAACACACACACACACCTTATTTAGGTATCTAGAATGCAAGTGATGATTGGCTCTCCGCACGCCTCCTATGATTCCTCACCCCTCATTACCTCCTACACTCCTTCCATACTTTTATATATATATATATATATATTGCTGTATCATTCCATAGCGCGCATGCGCATTAAATTCTTTATTCCCAAAATAACATAATTAGATTTTTTTCAACATTCGAAACTAAATAAAACTTTACATGGAGGAAACAATTTATATAACTGCCATAAATTGTGTAATTATCTGTTTATCTACAAGATACACAGCAATACGGTGGTATTGGGTTAAGGTACTCGCCCCAGAAGCCGATGTTGGTGGGTTCAAACCTAACCGAGGTCGATGGATTTTTCCGGAGTGATAAAATCCATAGTACAACTTCCTTCGGAGGGGGGAAGTACAGTTGTCGTTCACTTGTCGATTTTGGCATGTGAAATAACCCTGGAAGGTATGTGAAAATACCTCTCCCGTCAAAATTTCTAGGACCTTTTGCTCTCACTCGCAGATATTCTCTTGTGTTGTTATAATCAGTCGGTTCAAAAAGTGCAAGTTAAATACCTCGAATAAAAATAGTAAGTACAAACAAACAAATGGTTTCCCATGCAAATACTATTCCAGGCCATACCTCTCCCTTGTCAACTATTCATCAGCCACCTCTGTTACTTCTAAGTGCTCAGTGGTGTGTATTGAGGTGGTACATACCACCCTCGTACGATGTAACTATAAAACTGTTTAGTGTCGAGATAAATGGAAACATTGTTGCGCCGTGAGATAGATTGTTTAGGCATCCCAACGTGCAGCCAAGTGTTGAGTAAAGCCGTCCATGCGTTTTATTCGATGACGTTGGTAGATTTCTGTGTGTATCTCAGCAGTAAACAAATAGTCTTGAGCTTAGAAGTAGTAGTATCAATTATACAGCATTTATCTTTCGTTTATAGTAAGTAATAGTTTTATAGAATAACTAATCGGGCATTAATAATTTTGTGTATTTTAGTTGTTGTACTGTTTAGTGTCAATGTGGTAGCTACTAGCGAATTAATCTAAGTAAACAGGATGATATAGGTGAAATTTAAAGATATGAATCAGCAAAAACATTAAAATAAAATTAAAAATGCATTTCAGAAAATTATGTTTGCAATTATTTGAATTTAACAAAACATCAACAGTCTGGTTACCTACTAACGCAAAAGTACCAGTTCGGAGTCAAACCAGCAAAACAATAGTTTTAAAAATATGCTTTATTTATAGTTTTTTATAATGTTTATATTTATTTAGTATTAAAATAGTTACAAATACTTGTCGAATGTATATAAGTTGGGAGTTTTCTTGATCAAAACTTGAAAATATAACCACCCGGTTAACCAATATGCTCACTGCGTGATTATAATGCGATGATGTAACCAAGATGATGTTTAACATTTTCCAATGAAACTATATTTTAAAATGTTTTAATATTTTTCTCACACAGGTGGTATATGGACGAGGCGTCAGTTACGTCTTGTTAGGTTTTCCGGTCACGGGGAGATGAGAGGTTCAAACTTTTGGCGGGTGTAGTGAGCTGTTTTTTCATAAATAGTTTTTCGTTTTGCCTCCGTGAAACTGCCGGTACATTTCTTATGATATTCTCTCTTCCACATTTCTACCTAATTAGTGTACATGGAATTATATGACGTTCACCTTTCTCGTCCTATTCCTAGAGGCTAGAAGCTGCACAGAACTACACAACGGCACTAAGGAGCACTAATAAACTAAGGGCTTATTCACACGACTCTACCAACCTGAGTAATCTCTAACAAGAAATGTGTATGGGTAGTGATTCCCTTGGGGATCATAGTAAATGGTCCGTACCATTTTTTACCATGACAGTTGTCAACCATATGACAGATTTTAGAGATACTCTTAATTATACCTATTACCTATACCTATTTTTATGTTATATCAAGGCTAGTAGCTCACTTTGATCACAAAAAATTGTAGGTATTATAAATTATACAAATGTTTTTTAGTAGACTAAGTTTTATAAGTAAGTTATTATAACTTTATAATACGCCACACAACTTATCAATTTGTTATATTATGAAATTTTTTGCTTTTAAATATCATGATAGGTTTGTGCTAGGTAATCATAGAATGTAGCGTTATTTTCACTCGAAGGAGAAGGAAATACTACTTTATTTTAAATAAATTATCAAAAGTATATATTTAATAACACAGAAGTATTTAGGTTTAATTTTTATTTTAAAATAATGTATTCGTGCTTGACAGTTTATTGAAAGTAATAAAAGTTATGAAAATAGTGACACATTTAAACTCTGCTTTCTCTTAGCGAATTAATGTATTGACTACATTATATTCTAAGCCATTGGATGTAGGAAACTATGTCATTATTTTTTAGTATTTCCTTGTTACCAATAATGATTAGCTGCTAATACATTTACAGGAAAATTAAAAAAATTACATACATAATTATTTTATTAGGCCTACTTATTAAAATGAATCAAATATTCAGGGAAGTAATTCCGTGAACAAGTGGTTAGTTCACCTTTCAATAATCGTTACTCATACGGCTCAAAGTGTCACTTAGATTATTAAATAAAATAAATAATAAAAACAACAGGGTATTAAAAAAGCGTTATCACAATATGTAAAATTATAAGGAAAAATAGATTTAAAAAAGTTTACACCTTCCATTGAATGATTGTTTATGTATTATTGGCCTGCTTATAGTCTACGAAGCAATGAATGTAGTGTAGTTATTGAATGTTTAAAATGCAATTATTAGCCATCTGAGAAACGGTTAATATTTAAAAAAATTGTTTCTTAGAAGCTTTTATGTTAAAGAAACAATAATGAAGTATTAATTTTTAATATTGTTCAGACAATATCAATTAAATACATACATGTAAGCCTATGCGTCATTTATTTATTACACTTATGTATACAGTCAAATAAATGAACAACGACTCATTTCTAACCAAGGACACATTAGTATCGTACAGTAAAAATAATGTATACATACTAAGTCTAAACTTTTTTTAAAAAATAGGCTAAATATACCAGTTACCTAGAAGCTACCGTAATAATAGGATCAATGTCAAAATACAATATACTAACTAACCAGAAACTATCAGAATAAAATAATCTACGCTGTATGCTATGCTAAGTTAAGTATAGTTGTCCTGAAAACCCTAAATTAACCTGAGCATATATTCTTAAGTTGCAGTTTCCGGTAATAGAAGTATGTAAACAACTGGTAGATAGATCACTCAGACCAGGGAATCAATTTAGTCACAAATAAACGACTCAACATGCAAAGCTTGGATTCGATTAAATTTTAAATCATTTCATTGTCAGAACACAGATTAAGCGACCTTTTCGCTACATGTAAGCTTTCCCTGACTCAAGATCTAATTTCTTCCACGTACGGATACTATCGTGCAAGGGGGAAAAAACAGCAATTAATTCGACGCTGTGACGTCACAATACAACACACGCATTCAAGCTATAAGGTTCAATTAATTCGACGTTGTGACGTCACAATGCAACACACGCATTCAAGCTACAAGGTTCAATTAATTCGACGTTGTGACGTCACAATACAACAGACGCATTCAAGCTACAGGTTCAATTAATTGAACGTTGTGACGTCACAATACAACAGACGCATTCAAGCTACAGGTTCAATTAACTCGACGTTGTGACGTCACAATACAACACACGCATTCAAGCTACAAGGTTCAAACCTATGTCCCTATAAGTTATACAGTCACGTTCTCTAAACATCAGTATGCCAGGCCAATTATCGTTTTTAAAAACTGTTTTCAATTCTGATTTTTTAGGTAATCTCCATTTATCCTTTAAAAAAAAAGCAGTCTTACCTTGACCAACTAAATGGTGACCCTAAAGTTCGTTCACGGTAGGAGTTTACCTCTGAAAGGCCTTTTTCCCTACCAAAAATCTATTATATAGTAGGATATTGTTAGGAAAAAAGATCTTTCAGAGGTAAACTCCTACCGTGAATGAAGTATATCTACAGTAGCCCCATGACTTCTTTGGTGCTGACTGACAGCTCACAGCCGACTTCTGACAGTCAACATTTAGGTATATACCTAAATTTTGACTGTCAGAAAGTGGCAGCTGCTAAACACATGTTTTTGCCGATCATATGGTTCAGCGTAGAGATACATAATTTAGTCTGATAGCTTTTCAAAGCAGTCATCTGTCAGCTGTGAGTTGTCAGTCAGCACCAAAGAAGCCATGGGGCTACTGTAATAGGCTACACCATGTGGAACTATTAAAGGGAAGCTACTTACTTTTCAGGATAAACAGGGGTTATATCGAAAATAGTTTTTTAAAAGACCTAGTTTTACTACCGTAAAAACAAACCTTTGGATTATAAAACTTTGTTTAAATATTTCATTTTAGCGAAATGTCTGCACTACAATTATTACAACAATAAGTGTCTGTGGGTTTGGGGTTCTCTTTTATAGATGAAAATAATAATTTAAAAAAAATTAACACCTGTTAACACAGAGGAGATGAGCTATAGTGATAATAAAAACTTAGTACATTACTCTAACATATTTTATAAATTGAAAAAAAAAAGATAAGATTAATGACAATCATAAATTACTTTTTCCAGAACAAACATATCTTCAAAACGATTCCGATGAAATAACCTTTCATTGACTCATGCGGACAAAAATAACTTCCTCCTCACTCAACAAAATATCTTCGTTTAAATTATTCAAAGCTGTCTCGATGATGCCATTGTATTTATTGCCCCTGGCGGCGATTCAGAGAAACTTAGTCTTACCTTGCAGCATAACGATACAAATTTAGTCTGAATTCGGAGAAAAGCAATAAATAAATAATACAAAAAACAAAGGTTAGAAGACGAGTATGAACTGTTCTCTATTTTCAACTTATCATTCATTTATTGGTCTTCTAGATTCAATTATTCAACGAGTAATGCCGGAATGCCAGCGTGAAATTTTGAACTATGACGTTATGGTGGCGGCGTAATGGTCACTTATGTCGTAATGTTATCTATTTCAAGCTCTTTAACTCGTTGATTTATGGCGTACATCTATTTTTACTTGAGCAAGTGTTGCTTTTTTATTTCCTTTTTTGACATTTCAGTTCTTTGTCATGCAAAGTGGTGAGGTCGGATGAAGGGGGGATGGGGGAAAAAGAGAGAACAATTTTCCCTACAAGTGGAAGAATCTCGGGCGCCTCACGCAACCTTTTATTTACCGCATGCAAACAAAAAAAGGCGAGAGGATGTCTAGAGACATCTATTTTTATTTCCTTTTTTGACATTTCAGTTCTTTGTCATGCAAAGTGGTGAGGTCGGATGAAGGGGGGATTGGGGAAAAAGAGAGAACAATTTTCCCTACAAGTGGAAGAATCTCGGGCGCCGCACGCAACCTTTTATTTACCGCATGCAAACAAAAAAAGGCGAGAGGATGTCTAGAGACATCTAGCAGGAGAAGGAGACCCTAATGGCCTATTTCGTAAAGGCAGCTTGAAATTTAGATATTTATTTGTATATTATTTAAGTTGAGCTGGAAGTGGATGTGGGTTAAGTTATCTTTTTTATGACAAAAACAAATTTTGACCTAAGTAAATCAAATATTGCTACACTGACACATTATTTAATTTTGACACACAGCTACACATAATAGTATCAGCAATTCTTGAATCTTTGTTATGAGTATAATAGCAGTTGAGAAGAAATTTTTTAAATAAAAAGAAAAAAAAATCCTCGTTTAATTCTGGGATCCCATATTAAAAGTTCAAGAACTGTTGAGAATATTGTGTGTAGAAATTTTAGCTAAAAGTAGGCGTTAACTGAAGCAATATTTTATTTATTTGGGCCAAATACATTTTTTGTTATAAAAAATAGTTTCCTCACTTATCCTAACTTAAACCAATGTATTAACGTTTGATTTTCCATTCTCTTAAAGGCGTTTTGCTTCAAACAATGTTAGAATTCATGAGACGAGGGTTTGAATCCAAGTAGGATATTTACGTGGAGTTTTGTGAAAAATCAAATGAGGAAACTAATTAAAAATCCATGTAAATGCAGGAAGAGACGTAAGCACCTATTGAACGATTTCTAAAAACCACTCGGGAGTTATTTACACCTCCCCTGCTTTGCACCGCGGGAAAACTGGTACACTTGAGTCACACCAAAGTTTTAACTATGTACTTTTTATGTAACTTTTTCAATAACTTAACTACTCCTTCAAATAGGGGGGCAGGGGCGTCTATAAAATGTGTCAAAGCAATTATTTCTAGAGCAAATTACCCTTCTTTCCCCCCTCTCTTTCCACATCCAGATGTGCCATTGGTTGATTATGCCTCAATAGATTAAGGTGAACACTATATTTCTTAGAGTATTAAAATAACAAATCAATGTGAGAAGTAGATGGTAACAAATTGTTTTCAAGGTTAAAAAAAACTTTGACCACTTTGTTGCAAGTAGTATGTATGTTGTATATAAGTCATTTTTAGCGTATGCAGTATTTGATCCTCGGGTTCTCAGCGACACATTCAATTAAGCCTGGAAAATAGCAGTCCTATCTTGACTGCTACTATCTTATAAATGTAACCATGGTGGAAGCAATCAAAGTAAGCTTATTACTTTTCAGGGTAAAGGTAGAGTACATGATAGTTATATGTAACCGGTCAAAGTGGACTTGTGTCGTTTTGCACCTGAGGCTCAGATGCTTTACCGCATGTCTTTCATGTCGCCGCCACCCTCTTTCTCCTGGGGGGGAGGGCAGCACAGAAACTTCTGGTCGAGTGATGATCTAGTCAAACTGTAGTGAGCCACGGACGTCAAACAAGGCAGTCAGCCGCAGATATGTCACAAGTTTTAGACCCCCATACAAGTCAGAAAGAGCCATTTCCGGAGAAAGTGTTGCCATGTCTCTCTTGTGTTTCTCTTCAAGCTGCATTTGACACAATTATTTATTTACTAATAACGAATTAAATAAGTTGTATATCACAAAGACGCCATAGTATCATACAGGGATGTATCCACAAACTACTAAGCCTAGGTTAAGGTTAATTTTTAAGGACCAGGCGCACAAAGTTTTTATTTTAGCACGCTCACAGATACAAATAATTTGACTGAACAGGGGGTACAAATAATTTGACAGGCCCAACCACACAAAATATTATTATAAACCTTAATATAACTATATTAAAATTGTAGTTATTAAAACAATTTTTGTTTTCAAAATTAAATTATTTTATTTTAGTCCAATATTTAATATTAACTAGTTGTACCTGAGAGCAAGTGTCATAAATTATACTAGCAATGGACTCGGTTCTATTACTGCCCGAGTGCAATGGGGTTGTTATTATTATTTATTCTGGCCGCCAATAAGGAGGTGTTTCATGTTTGTTATTATCCTTAGTAAAGTTAGCCAGTTAACAACCATGATTTTAAGCAAACCAATTAAAAAACTATATAAAAAGATAGATTAGATACAGTATATGTGACTTAAGCGGCCCATCCACGTATGAGTCTGGCTACGTTTCTAAATACGTAAACTCGTACGTGGGTGGGGTGTCACGAGCTGGGCTCGGCTCGCCGCTAGCTCGCTATTGGCTCGTATGTGTGTGGAGGGTATGAGCCAGAACTCTTGTATCCACACCGTAGACAGTGTGATTTTGTCGGGCAGAGAAACCATGTCGACTTCCATATCCAAATCGTTCATGAGCCCTGAGTTTTTTTTAGAGGAGTACCGTCAATTGCCGGCTCTGTGGTAAATGTGTAGCACAGCCTATTCTAATAGAGGAAAGCAAGATGAGGCTTGGCATTCACTCGTTCAGTTCACGTGGGAGAAATTCACTGATCCTGGTTTGGAGTTTGTTAAAAAAAAAGTAGACAATATCCGGGCATTGTTCAGGAAAGAAATGTGCCGTCTTCGGGATAGTAAAAGAAGTGGCGCGTCAGAGGGAGATTTATACAAGCCAATACTGTGTTAATTTTGGGAGTCTACTCGTGCTAGTGGTAGAATGTGTGGTGAAATATAACACGAGCCAGACCCATACGTGGACGGGCCACTTTACAGTTACAGTTTAACATGTCTTTCCGTAGATGGTAATATACCTGTAAGTATCAGGGCTATTTTTTTTTGCTTCAAACCATTTTGGCATATAAAAACCAATAGGCTCAATTATGTTTCAAACCAAACATTCAAAAATTTACTGAAATGTTTTAAAGGGAATAGTGAATAAAGCATCTCTAATGACATTCCTAAGCAGAAGTTAACACTTCTACTAATGGCTGAACTGCCTTAATAAAATTGATCTCTGTCCGTGGATTAGTTATTTACTTTTAAGTCTAGTCTTAATCTAGTCTATTTAGTTTATAAATTAATTACATAAGACAAAGTAATGTACAAATATAATTCACCAGTATAATAATTCTGAAATAACAATGTTAGCTTTTAACATATTTTGTGTATTTGTTCAAAAGTGAAATAAGCTATTTTTTTCATACTCAATAGATAAGCGATTTTCAACCTTTTTCAACTCATGGTTCATTAACCAGGGGCTAAAATTGTCAAAGAACACCACAAGTTTCTTAAGAAGAGATTTTATCACTAAGAAAATGAGTATTATGATTTTGTTTAAAAGAACCATGGCTATAATTCTAATTATTGTGTTATTTTTACTACTCTGAATTTTCCTTGCTTCTTTTTAATGGTCCCCTAAACTCCCATGACACACTGGTTGAGAAATGCTGCAATAAATATTGAGTATGGCTAAAATGAGATAAAGGCTATTATTAGCAAATTTTGTGAACTATAGTTGAAAAATATTCAGTTCTTAAATGACTTTTCAATTAATTTTTAAGTGATCCTTTCTTTTGACAGGTCAATCTAAATTATTTTAAATACTGTATAGTATGTATATAAATGAAAAACATATTTTATGTACAGACATTTTAAAATTTCTTAGTTTGTGAAATAATATATTTTAAATTAGCATAACATGCTAATAATTTGTAAAATAAATTAATATATTAAGAGGTGTTGGGTAATTGTGTACATGTGTGTGTATTTAACTGTTTCATGAAAAATATGTATGTTTGTTAAAATAAATTATTAATTGACATATGTTTTGAATCTTATTTACTGAGCTTACTAGATTTCTAATAATGAAATATAATTATTGTATGAGAAAAATATATTTTGATTCTATCAAATATGTAATTGATCTACAAACATTTATGTAATCTAGAGGACAAACTTCCATAATAAGTGTAATCAACATATTTTACTGTAGTGTATAATTAAGATTATTTATGTACACAATGAAATGTATGCTTGTAAATAAATAAATATGTTATTGTTCACATTGTAAATTATAAATAAAGAAATACTTACAGACTAGTTGAGAAGTGATAAAGATTTTCAAATTGGTTGTGAAAATGAATAGCTTTGTACATAAAAGGTTTAAATTATGTTATTTAACCAACCAATGATCTTGATTAATAGAAGTATAGTAAGATGTGCATTACTGTGGTTATGTACTGTGTTTTTGTATAAAATACTAATGGTTTACTAAGCGCACATGTGACTTTTCATAGAACATATCAATTCTACTGAACTAAAAGAGATAAATAAATCATTTCAAAGAATCACGATTTGTAAAAGATTCATGGGTCTAAAGTTTATAAACCAAGATTTTCTGTTTTAACAAGGGATTTTAATTCCAAACATGAAAGAAATTGATAAAATAATATAAATAGGGGTGTGTGAAGCATTAAAATGTCAAAGCTAAAGATCAAATCTCCCTCGACTTTTACACTCACAATAACCTTAGCATATTTGTAAAATTTTGAAGTAAAAATAATATTTCAATATATTCTAAATAGATTTGAAATATCCCACTAAATTTTACATATTTCAACAATCATTTTTTACTAGCTAAGAAACAGTATTTTAACAATGACCAGTGATTAAATTACACCAAATATGTAAGACAAATACATTCAGATGTCAACTTAAGAAAATTTAGTGCATTTTTTAAAATCTAAACCTTTATCTTCAACTGGATTCCATTGATCAATAATTATTATTCAAAAATTAAAAGTATTGTTACGTGAAATCAACAAACATTTTATCATTGTCTTTAGCTTCACATGTTTCGAATTCCAATTAGAATTTATAAAGTGACTCACACAACCCTACCTATGAATTATATTAATAATATAGTAAATTAATATCAATGTTGGCCACAAAAAAAATATTTTTTAAAAGTTTCTTCTTGCCAGAATACTATTATAAATAATTACATTAAGAAGTTTTTTCTAAAAGATTGTTTCTGGTTGATAGATGATTAAAGTTTGTTCTCATATTTAAAGTAATAATTGATCAACATACAACATAAATGTTAACACCCGAACTAAAATAATATCTGAAAATAATTTGATTTGAAAGGGGAAAGTAATAAATTTCTAAAACCAAATCATAGCTTCTGTAATTAATCAATCTTTTTTTTTTGTTAAACTAACATGTTTGCTTGTTTAATGCTCCTGTTTTGTAAATATTACACTTATTTGACCCTGTGTGCCCTATTTTAGTATAATTATTTCACTGTGTTGATAGAAGTTATAAAAAAAACTATTGTGAAAAAAAATATGCTTGTAATAAATTATTTAAAAGAATAAAGGTTGTTTTTCCAAGAACTGGTATATTTATCATGATGAATGTTTGTTTTTATTACATTTGAGGATCCAACTGATTACATCAACAAAAGCCTTACAAACTGACTTGAATTTAAAACAGGCACCACACCCAATTCTTAGGCCATAAATTTATTACTGTTAATAGAGAAAACAACATGATCATGATTTTCATGACCATTAACAATGAAAAAGCTTGATTAGTCTGATCTCTTATTTGCAAGGCTTTGTATGAAATCTAAAACGCTAATTTTTTTTTTTAGAAGAAAAGGTTTCACGACTCACCCTTGAGCTAGCTACCAGCTTGTTGCAAACCAAAATAAGATCAATTTTCAACAAATTAATATTTGCACTGTACGAAAAAGACACCAGTCTACTCTAGTTTAGTTTGCTAGTGACGAGGAGGTTGGAGATTGAATTCTGGTTAGCTGTACTGCAGTGGTTTTAACTTACTGGTTTTCAATTTTTTTCCCTACATTCAAATGTGGTTACATTTCTTTTAAAATCCTTCTTTCATTATCTCTACTTCATTAGTGTAAATATTTCAAGAGCCAGTATGGGAAGTAAGACAAGGTGCATTGATTAGTAATATAATTTTTAAATATTCAAGCACGTTTTGAAATAAAAGTTTTAACGATTTGATCCAAGGAGTGTGGATAGGGAGGATAGTTTGATGAAAAGGCATCCACATTAGTGTGAAAGAAAGAAGTTAAAATCACATGTGATATTACACATTTGCAAAACCACTTCCAGTACATCAGGCCAAGATTTGAGCCTACTGTCACAGGTAATTTCTGTCTAGTGTGAAAGGGGTCACCAGTTTGAGTGTGTGTGTCTAGAAAGGTCTAGATGAGCTGGAAAGATTAAATTTGCCAGGCCGATAGAAAGGGATCACATATCAAACCAAAAATGTCTAAAAAGGAGAAATTTAATAATATGGCTATGGGATAGGGTATGGAGAACTGTACAAAGAAAAAATACCTTTCAAGTGATATATAAAATTAAAATCTAGCAGGAATATACTATGTACCAATCCAGATAACAAGAAAAGTTAGAAAATTTGAGATTACAAAATAAAACTCCAGGAAATAGTGAGTGGGGAGTTAGAACACAAAAAAATACTTTTAGTTATGGCAGAAAATTGAAATTGACAGTACCCATTTCAAATAACCAAAGTATTAAATATTTGACAACATTTATAGTGGTGTTTATAGAAGTATTGGGGTGTTTTAAACCTCCAAAATAACTAAAAAAATATTTCTTTGTGCTGTAGTAGATTGTTATTTGTTAGCAAGATATAAGCACCACTTCAAACAGCCATAAAATTAAAATTTCAAATAGAAGTAGCGGAGAATGGTGGAGCTAAGGAGCATGAGGCTCCTTCAAAATTTTCAGGGGGAATAGAAAAAAAAAGAAGACACATTTTGGAATGGTAGAAAATTGAAAAATGTAGGTTTCGTAAATAGAGGGGGCTGGTCACTTTTAAAACAAATATTAGTAACCACTTAATATAATATGGAAGAAGTTTTAAATTTGATTAAAATGTAGACAACCTTAAGACCAAAGAACAATTTTAAAATTTGTAATTTTAAAACAAGGGTCAGTGAAATAGAGGGTGTGTGGGGAGTGGTGGATATAAAACCAAAACTTGCAGGGAAAAAAACTTTTTTGTAGGTACTGGTATAAAATACAAATTTGTTAGGGATATAGAGAGACCACCCCAGATTACTAGAAAAGTATGAAAGTATATAGATTTTAAATTAAAGATTTTGGAAAATAGGAAACAAAGAATCTCAAAAACTAGTGGAACAAAACACTTCACATCATAATATCCTGAAAATGAGAGATATAGAGATGAATACAGCTGATATAAAACACTCCCTTATAGTGTGTTTAAAAATTTTAATTTGCCAGGATCATCAAAGATAAGAAAACTAAATAAATCTTAAAATTTCATAAAGGTAATGACTAATGTGACACGAAAGAGGTTGGGGGGTTAGCCTTAAAATGTTCCTAACTTATTAGAAGAATTACTTTTTGGCGTGGAAGAAAATTTTAATTTATCATCCAAGAAAAAGAACCACCGCAGCCAGATAACTGTAAAAGATACATTTCAAAAATTTTAAAATTAAGGTCCTGAAAATGAGATTGGTGGGTGGGAGAAAAGAGAGGGGTTTAAGTGAGGTGCTAAAAATAGACTAAGCCAAAAGAAAATAATAGCTTCTTGGCAAGATATCAAATTTAACTTCTGTGTAGGGATGTGAAACAAGATCCTAAAAATCCTAAAATTAAATAAACACAAAAAACAAAGATTTTCTTAATTGGGGGCCATTAGTCTTACGATTACATAGATACAAATTGAGAGAGAGAAAAAGGGTGCTTACTTAGAAACGACATAACCAAATAAACCAATATGGGCCCCACTGCTCAGTGACAGGGTACTCATTCAGAATATAGAATACAATTCTAGCAAAATTTCCAGTTTTACTGGCAAAATAAATTGATTTTCCCAATTTTTTTAAAAGGTCGTTTTTCCAATTGGGAGAGTGCGAACCAATTATTTCGAATTAAAATGTTTTGTAAAAGGTGTGATGAACATGCCATCATCATATGTTAGTACTTGAGCTAAGATAGTAAATTATTGGAGTCTTACCAACTCCAACCAACTCCAACTTACAACCTCAATTATGATCTAAAATCTTTTAAATTACTTCAAAATGGGTCTTTGTTAAAACAAATTATTACTATCTCCTATCAGGAGACTTTGCCATGAGCCACCACAGGGAGGACCCCCACCCCCCCTCTATCCTCCACAAAAAATGGGTAGACATGAAATTACTCTGTGTTGTTATCACACTTGTTTTTAATATCTGGATTAGAAAGTAATTACTTTCATTGTGATTTGTGCTCATTGAGTAGATAAGTTAAAAGAGTGGTATGTGTACAAATATGCAACAACCAGTGGTGGTGGAACCTTTTTGTAAAAAAAAAAAGAGAGGGGAAGAGTGAGCAAGGAAAACTTTTTTTTAAAAAAAAAGCTCTTCTCCCTAGTCAGACAGTGGGTCCAGATACCCTTCATGATAAAATGTGTGAAAAGTGGGTCCTCTAGGACTCACAAAGGAGGGGTCCTCCCCTATGCTTTTTTTAAAATGTGTATACTCTTAGAAGATATGTATAGTGGTTCCCGCCTGGAAACTTTCTAAAAATCAAATTCCTAATTAGGCTATTTGAAGTGGTCCTTCCCAAGGAAATTTTTGAAATTTGAAAGCACCTAAAAGCTATTTATAATGACCTACACCTGAAAATGTATGGCATATTAAATGTTTCTAGAAACAGTTATAAGAGATTCTTTCCATTGAATTTTAAAAATTTGGTGCCTTTTGATTAACTANAAATTTTTGAAATTTGAAAGCACCTAAAAGCTATTTATAATGACCTACACCTGAAAATGTATGGCATATTAAATGTTTCTAGAAACAGTTATAAGAGATTCTTTCCATTGAATTTTAAAAATTTGGTGCCTTTTGATTAACTAGACACATATCGGCAGCCATGTTATTGATAAAAATTCCTCACCAGAATTATCCACAGGATTTTTTTTAATTGGGTACCTTTTAACTAACCAGACAAGACAAGACACATTAACAAGGCAGCCAGCCATGTTTATGCTAAAAATATCAAGTAATGTGATTTTTCTGCCCTAAACATAACTGAAATTATTATTAAGTCACTCAAGGCAACCCTGATACCAAAATAATGGGCAAAAGTTATAAGAAAATAATTGGCGATGTCTTAGTGTAGGCCTAAGGGTTGGCCAAATCTTAAGGTGGGATGATAGGGAATGCTAGTTAAATGCAATATTCTTACAGTTTTTAGAGCAAAGGTTTATGGGCCAAAAATAAAATAAATTTTTTTTTACAGTAACAACTCATAATTTAATTTTCATTACATAGTTCTTGAATTTCTGTTAAGGGTGATCACTCTGTACATTTAATAAAAAGTAAAATTGAGATGGGTATTTTCATTTAATTTATTTGAGGTATTTAATGTAAACTTTCTTAGCTGAACGATTATATCAACAAACAAGTTATAAACTAACTTAAATCTATACCTGACAAAATATAAAGCCCCCGGCTATTAAATCATCACTGTGAAAAGGGAAGCCCACATTTCACCAATGATACATTTTTTGGCCGTGCCAGGAATAGAAACCGGCACCCTTAACTCAGTAGACAGACATGTTACTAAATGAACTAAGGTATCGAACAAGATTAGTATTCAAGAAGTGCAAACTTATTAGAAAAATTAAAGGTAGGCAAAATAACATAACAAGTAGTGTAGTGTGTGGCGCTGAGCTGTTTACCCAAACACACCATCCTCTTCTTCATGGGTTCACATGAGTAGCTCAAAAGTGTGCTTTGTGACCTAGGTTTCCGATAAGTAAGGCTTGCACTTTTGTACTGGCAAGTGAGGCATAGAGTCGTATCACAGCAGTAGTCTAACTAGAAACCACTGAATCATTGTTACATAATGTAAGGCTAAGCGATGAAGTGGCAATTACGCATAGTGTATGGTGTACACGAGTAGTTAAAGAGTAGATAGTTGTATCAATGAAAATTTTGAAAATAAACGAGAACAAAGATGTCAAGTTTATTTCGCAGTCTCACATTTGCCTTAGTTTTGCCAAGATTGGCGGGGTGGCCTACAGAAGGATTGGAGAACTAGCCCTGAAGTATAAATACAAGGCGTTTGATGAACATAGCTTAGATGGAAAATGTGGCATGCATTATGTGAGTAACATACATTACATTCACCACCAGTGTTATAGTATTAAAACCCGCCTCGGTGGCGTAGTTGGCTAACACGCTTGTCGTGTTGAGCTCGACTGCTGAGGACGGGGAGATCGAGGTTTG
>CABFOV010002783.1:0-18293 GCA_902141375.1 Timema poppense
ATTTAGGCAGGTATGTTCTAAATGTAAGCAATTGAATCATTTTGCTAAGCTATGCAATTTTAGACCTAGAAATAGGCAATTACATGAAGTGCTATAAGTTGACCCAAATAATCTAATAGAAAATGATCAAATATCTAATGGAGACTGGAAAAGTGAAGCAGGCCCTAGGCTAGAAAGTGAATTTTCTAATCATTTGTTTATTGATAAAATTCCAACAGGCCAAACTAATTTTATGATTATATTTAAATTTGTTTCCTTACTACATTTCAATATGTTTTTCAAGAAACTAACTAATATTGATAACTTAGAACTAAATTCTGGGGTTAAAATTGACAGCACAGGAAACACTGTTTCTTGGTTTGAAACAATTTTGTTGGATGAACAAAAAGTTAAATTTAAATTGGATACAGGAGCAGAAACTAGTATTCTTCCCTTATGTGTGTACAATAAACTAGATAACAAAAACAAGTTAACTGAAACTAATGCTATATTAGTAACTTTTAGGGACAAAAATAAAATTAAACCTGAGGGAATAGTAATAATAAATTGTTCTTCTCGTAATGAACAAAATCAACAGATTAAATTTGTAGTAGCAAATGTAAATTCAGTACCTTTGCTTGGCTTAAGTGATTGTCTTAAACTTAACTTGTTAGCAAAATTAGGAATAGATTAAATTACAGAGCATATAAGCAAAGCAGATGTAATCACCAAGCATACTAAAGTTTTTAATGGACTTGGGAAATTCCCTGGCAAACTTAACATGGAATTAAAAGATAATGCCATTCTAAGAATACACCCTCCTAGGCGTGTGCCTCTAAGCTTGCAAACTAAACTCAAAAATACTCTAGATGATCTAAAAGAAAAATATATCATTACAGAGGTTACTAAACCTACTCATTTGGTCGATAGTTTAGTTATATTGGAGAAACCTAACTACACATTAAGACTATGTTTAGACGCTAAAGATCTTAATAATGCAATAAAGAAGGAACCGTTTTTGATTCCAAAAGCAGAATAAATAATCTCAAGGTTAAATGGGAAAATAGTGTGTTCTGTGTTAGATACGAAAGAAGGTTTTTGACACATAGAATTAAATGAGCTTAGTTCATTCATATGTGTGTACCTTTAATACACCATTTGGCAGGTATAGGTTTAAAAGATTACTCTATGGGTTATGTTCAGTCCCTGAAATTTTTCAAAAAATAAACTTTGATATTTTTGGTGATATTGAAGGATGTGAAATCTATTTTGTTGATTTAATTATTGGTGGGTCAAGTGAAAAAAAAGATGATCAGATTTTAAATAAAGTTTTACAAAAGGCTAAAGCAAACAATGTAAAGTTTAATAAAAACAAGTTTCATTTCAGAGTATTATTATTATTATTTAGCACCGCGTCTTACTACCCGTTCAGGTTATACGCTTTAAGTACTAATTACGCTAATGGATTAGAGGAAGTGAACCCACATTTATGTGGCGGGAGAGTGGAAAACCATTTAGGAAAAACCACCCCAGTTCACTCGACCGAGATTCGAACCTCGATCTTCCCGTCCTCAGCAGTCGAGCCCAACACGACTCGCGCGTTAGCCAACTACGCCACCGAGGCGGGTTTCATTTCAGAGTAAAATCTGTAAACTTTATAGGACAAAATGTTTCAAATGAAGGAATTAAACCTGATCCTGATTATGTCAAAGCCATTTTAAAGAATTAAAGATCTAAAAGTAAAAAATAATTAATGAGGTTACTGGGGGTGTCAAAGTATTTATTGCAATACATACCTAACCTATCTACAATAACTGCACCTTTGCATTATCTTACTAAAATTGATATTGACTGGCAGTGGGTACCTGAATATGAATAAGTGCTTAATCTGTTAAAAAGTGAGTTAACATAAGCACCGGTATTAGCTATATTTGATAGTTCCAAACCGTTAACGTTACAGTGAGACTCCTCTAAAGATGGCCTTGGAGTTTATATTTTACAAAATGGACACCCTGTCTTGTATGGATCTAGAAGTCTTACAGAAACTGAACAAAGATATATGCTCAGATAGAAAAATAACTTTTAGCCATAACCTATGGCCTTGAAAAGTTTCACCAGCAAACCTATGGCAGACTTGTACATGTTCAAACCGACCACCAACCTTTAGTAACTATTGTAAATAAAGACATTTCTAAAGTGTTTTCTAGGTTGCATAGATTATTGCTTAGATTAATTATCAAATCAAAATTGCTTATATACCTGGTAAACAAATGTTTGAGGCAGATATCTCATCCAGAGCTTATTTAAAAGACCCAGTTAATGATGATCCAGAATTAACATATGTAGTTCACTCACCAAGCAACTACATACCAATGACTGGGGGGGGGGACTAAGTTCAAAATAGAAACAGAAAAAGAACAAAGTTTTAAGTTTTCTCAAATACTTTTTTGTAAATGGCTGGCCAAACACAAAATCTAAATGCCCTAATAATGTTAAATTTTATTTTAATTTACAGGACAAAATTACTGTAGAAGATGATTTGTTATTTTTAGATGATAAGCTAATTGTACCAATTTCATTAATAAAGGCCATGTTGACCTTAATTCATGAAAGTCATTTAGTGATTGAAAAATGTAAATCAAGATCACAACAAGTGCAATTTTGGCCAGGTATGTGCAAAGAAATCCAAGAAATTGTACAAAGTGTAAAATATGTGAAAAATTTCGCAAAAGTAATGTCAAGTAATCGACGATTAGCCATCCACCACCTGATAGGCCCTGGCTAAAGCTAGCCACAGATATTTTTGAATTTGGGTCTGACGACTATTTGGGTGTAACCGATTACTATACTAGATGGATAGAAATAGAAACTTTAAAAGGTAAAACAGCTAATAATGTAATTCAAAAACTAAAATCTATATTTGCTAGATTTGGAATACCAGACATTTTGATCTGAGATAACATGCCTTTCAACAGTTTGGAATTTAGAAATTTTGCCTTAGATTTTGATTTCTTAACTGTAACCTTAAGTCCACTTTACTCTCAGTCTAATGGACTTGCAGAAAGTCGGTTTCAATACCTAAAAATATGCTTCGAAAAGTTACAAAGGAGGTCAAGATATTTTTATATCACTCATTGAATATAGAAACACTCCAATTAAAGATATAAACCTATCTCCAGCACAACTTATGTTAAACAGAAGGATTAAAAGTAAAATACCTACCTCATCTAACCTACTTAAACAAAAAATTATGATATCAATATCAAAGCTAAACTTATGGCAAAATAAATAAAACAAAGATGTGGTATTATAGGGGTGCTAAAGATTTACCTGATTTACAACCTGAAGAATCAATTTTGATACAAAAATACAAAGTTTGGGAACCAGGTCAAATAGTAAACAAACACGTCACACCCAGATCTTTTATTGTAAAACAAAGTGATGGTAGGAAAATTAGAAGAACTAGGAAAGGATTAAGGAGCTCATTGAATCCACCTCCGTCCTTTGATATTCCAGAGCCCAACAGAAATGAGTCAATCCCTCGAATTCAAATAGGTAGTCCTGGACCTATCCAACCTGAGACTATTCCTACAATACAGCAAACCAGTCCTCAACCAAAGTCACCTCCATCACTAGCTTTGCCTGAACTTGCGTCTCCTAAAATAACTTCCAGAGCTGGTAAGATAATAAGAAAACCTATGAAACTAGATTTATAAAAATAAGAAAGGTGTTTTTTTATATATCAGTGCAATGTTTAAAGTAACTTTGTTGGAGAGGAGATGTTGTATATTATAAAATGTTAGATATATAAATAATATATTGGACTATACTAGTTGAGTCACATGACTAGAGTAGTTGTGAAATATTGTGACCTAGGCCTGTATATAAATGATTGCAGAGAAGGAGAGAGGCTTTTTGTTTAGATTCAATTATGCATTGTATATTTTATAGTCAAATAAATAACTAAGTACAAACATAACAAATAGTCTTTGGCCCAAAAAAAAGAAATAGTGTTGGTCTTCCTGTAAATAAGTTTGCACATCCCTGCTCTAAAGGATAGTAATAATACAGTGTGCTGAATACAATGATTTTACTCTAATACAAATTCATTTGGCACCCTTTTCTATTATATGATATATTGTTTGGACGTAATTATTTCAACAGAATCAACAAACAGTAAGGTACCTTTAAAAGTACTGACAAAATTTGTTCCAATAATAATAGGCTTAGAGCAAAATATGGCTTATAAAGACAATTTTCTACATAATAGTTAAGACGCAGTGCTGAATAAAAAATAAATATATCTTATGCTATTAATAGCCAATAATGCCAGGCCTCCACCGTGGTTCGGATTCCACGTTAAACTGTAGGTCCTCCATTTCATCTCACAATCACCCTACCATATACACATTAGCGTAAGTGCATATAACCCGAATGGGTAGTAAGATGCGGTGGTAATAATAATAATAATAATAATAATAATAATAGCCAATACGGTCGATGAGAATATCATATAAGAAATTCACCCACAAAAGAAATGAAAGTGGATGATAAAACCAAAGCTTAAATTACGTATGGGTAAACACCCATAGTGTACCCAGATATAACTTTAGTTCTGACCTCGTTATTGATGACCAAAATCAATGTGAGTCCACCTGCGACCAACCACCCTAATGAGTACAAACCTGAGTTAAGTGCCAGCAAATGTAGTATATCTTTTTATCATCTGTGGCAAAAGCTAAAATTTATTTATGAGTTTTGTAATTTATTCTTTATTTTTTCAGTGTGAATATTTAATAGGTATGAAGAAAGGACAAGAAACAAATCGAGTTTATAGTGTTTCCCAAAGCAGCATCAAAATTAAGGTTTGTTTATTTTTTTTTATGCTTTATTTTGGTTGATTAATTTAGCCAATAACTTTGATTAAGTAGTAGTAGGTGACCTGGCGGTCTAGGGGTAAAGTGTCAGACTTCTATGCTGGCGGCTGGTGTTCAATCCTCGGTCCCGGCAAAGATTTATCTGATTACCAACCCTTCCTTCACCTCTGTCAAGACATCTTGTGAATGTGAGGAATGCCAGGCCTCCACCGTGGTTCGGATTCCACGTTAAACTGTAGGTCCTTCATTTCATCTCACAATCACCCTACCATTACACATTAGTATAAGTGCGTATAACCCGAACGGGTAGTAAGACGCGGTGCTAATAATAATAATAATTTTATTAAGTAAGTCCATAGTGACATTTTTATTAAGACAATCTCAACTCTTATGTCAGTATGTTAACTTATGCTAAATATTAATTATATAATTAATCATAAAGGTCATGGCAAACAAATCTCACAAATGCAAATTTGATCTTTTCGGGTAAGCCTAATTTCAATCCTGACCCGATAAACTTAGATTGGGTTTTTCCTCCTACTTCTTTCCTATTTTTTCTCGTAGTGAATGTGCTGCATTTCCTTAAAATTTGCCTTATGCGTCTTATTTCCATTGATTAGCTAGTTGGCACTAATAGCTAGTACATTTTAATTTATTACCACCCACACTTTCAGACATTATAAATGGACACTGTTATTAGTATGCCTAATTTATACTTTTATGTATCATTTAAAGAAGGTCTATAGTCCTATGTATGAATAAAACTTCAGGGAATCTCATTTTACTGATTTACGATAAATAATACAAACATTGAAAATATAGTTGGTGGATCACACCCAGAAATCTTTTCTCAATTTTGTCGCTAATCATAAACACACTCCCCATTCTAGCATTATTTTCACCTAGTGAACACGCTCATTCTTAAGTAGCATGGCCTCTCAATGCTTTACTCGGGAATACAATGCTCAACACTAAATTTTCCATTCAGCTTACAATGCAACTATAACTCCTCAGAATTATTTTTAAAACATCTAGTTTAATTTTATTCAATTTAATTAAGAATGGGTGATATCAATAAGTTCACAAGAATCAACATTGCATATTTTATTAAACAGCAAAGAGTACACACTAGGAGGGCTTGTCTCAGACTCGCCTCCTTGAATAAAATGTTTGTGTTTGATTGAGTAACAAGATTTGTTGGGTGTACATACTAATATATAATGCTAAACATTGATTAAATGTTTTTTAACACTTTTGTCGGCTTTTCCTTCTGGTCATGACTAAGTCCCAGCACTTCTCTTGTGTCTTCTTTTAGATTAATTTTACAGCAGTTAATGGTTCGGGAGGAGGAGGCTGAAACTAATTACTAAGGCAATAAAAGAATTACCATTCAAATGTATAGAGCTCAATAAAAACGAACTGGCTGAGTTATGACATCATTTTCAAATCTTAAAAATATTTTATTTAAGTTTTAAAGATTTGTTTACACAACACTTTGAAATGAATACAATCCATAATATATAGATTTCTTCACAAATATGGATCTAAACACATACTGAAATTTGACACCCAGACATAGGAATCAAATCCAGGACCTTTGGTTTTACACGCCAAAGCTCTATCACTGATCTATACAGGTCTGTGCCATGCCTAGGATCATATATTCCTCGTGAGATTGTCAGCTATTTAATATATATCCAACACACCCCAGGGACTTGTGGATGACTTTTATTTTGCCGACCTTATGAGTTTTAATTGTAGAAGGTTGCACACAGTATAATGAAATATTATTGGGTACTGGTAACTTCCACTCACAGATATCCATTAAAAGATGCGCCACTGTGATTGTGATTCTAATAGCTATTAAGTAGCTGACAATCTCAATCATTCATCATATAATCCACCTTAGAATAGTTAGAGTAAATACCCCTGTGCACGAGATTAAACCAGGTAGCTCACTAGGGAAGCATTTGTGCACTAAGCCAAAGTTTGGTTCCCATGTTTAAGTGTAATTTTTCATCATTTATCAAAATAATGATTGGTTTATAGCTTAATGGGCCTGAATTTTAGATGCATAGAATTATTGGCAAATTTAGCTCACTCCATTATGATAGGGCTGTTTTACATATAGTTTAAGCACCTTGGGTAGATATAAAATTAAAATAAATTACTTTTGGAGGGTTGGACCTAATATACTCTTATTTCCCTCATTATAGTAGACATAAATCCAACCCTGATATGCCCATAATACTGTCTCTCCAACAGGTATTTGCAACAATATAATAAATAACTAAATACCCTCTTTTTAAGTGGTTTTAACTAAGGTAGGATCCAACACGACCACTATGTTACCTCAAAGAAGTTGTTAAACAAGTACCTACCCCATCACAACTCTGGTTTAATCTAGTATAAGTTCATGCACACTATAAGATTAAGTTTTTGTATATTAACGTCTATGTTATTGTAATACATATATCTTATTTTCACCTTGAAGAAGCCTTCAAATATAGAAAACTCGAATTTAGTCTCCAACTGTTGAAAGTGGCATTATTTCTCAAAAATTATTGTGCAAATCACATATAAATCTCGAACTTTAAAAAACACTCTTCAACTAACATATTGATTATACTTATGTCTTAAGGTTGAGCCTGCCACTTTCTATTTATCTTAAAAATATGTGTATAACCAGATAGGGGTCTGCGAGCTTGGGTTTTTTCATTTGAGTCGAGTATTTCTGAAAGCTCCCGAGTTTGAGTATATTAATAGTTCTAAAATGTTAAAGTATATTAGAACACTTGTTCTTAAAATATGAATGAGATTCATTTTTATATAGAGTAAATACTTTTGAAAAAAAAAGTTAAACAATGGAAATATCTGTTTTTAAATTAGAAATAACACTTATAAAACAATTTAAAAATAGAAACAACACTCAAATAATAATCTAATAAAAAAATGATTAAAATGGTTTCACACTAATATCTTTAAGGACATTAAAATTACACCAACAATAATTATAAAAAAAGTTAATAAAATTGATAATTGCATGATGGCTTGGAAATGTTTAACAAAACAGTGTAGAAACATTGTACAGTGATGTAAAGTAAGGGATAGTGAAGGAAGCCAACCTGAAAGGAGTCAGGCTAGGCCTAGATAGGAACAAAAACACTTCTCTATTCATGTCTTCTTAAACTTTTACACTTTCCACTTCTTTGAAACTTCCACAGTTGCACATTCGTTTTAATTTTCAGGAATATTACTTTCATTAATGTCTCTTCATATGAAAAATAAATATTTCCGAAAATTCAAAATGATGTGCAACTGTGGAAATTTGAAAAAGTGGGAAGTGTAAAAGTGTAATAAGAAATTGAGAAGTGTATTTGTTTATATCTAGGCCTAACCTAACTATCCTTTTGGGTTGGCTTCCTTCACTATCACTTTACATTATTGTAGAGTGCTTCTACACTGTCTTGATAAGAAGTTAATAAAAAGTGACATTTTAATAAACTAATATTTCCCCAAAATATTCTTCAGTAACTTAATTTACCCAATAAGAAAACGTAAGAATCATAAACAAAGAAATTTGAAGTGTTTGTATTTTGTTTATTATTATTATTATTATTATTATTAGCACCGCGTCTTACTACCCATTCGGGTTATACGCACTTACGCTAATGTGAAATGGATAGGGTGATTGTGAGATGAAATGGAGGACCTACAGTTTAACATGGAATCCGAACCACGATGGAGACCTGGCATTCCTCACATTCACAAGATGCCTTGTCAGAGGTGAAGGAAGGGTTTGGTAAACAGATAAAATTTTGCCGGGACCTGGGATTGAACCCCGGCCGCCAGCATAGAAGTCTGACACCTTACCCCTAGACCGCCAGGTCACCTTTTGTTTATTATTCCTTGGTGTAATCGTGCATTATGACATCTTCTGTTCCATTTCCATTCCTTTGTGTGTAGTTGTAATGCGCGTTATACGGGCTCTTGTTAGACATTATTTTATTGAGAAATTTACTTCATTTCAACTTTTAATCCTTATAAAAGTTGATGCTGAGACTTTAAAATTAAAAATAATATGGTAAAATAATATTTCTAGCAAAGAATATGAAATTGTAAATGTTTTTTTTAATATAAATAAGTTTGGCAAAATAAGATAAACATTGATTTTAAACAGGTTAACCAACATAATTCTATAATTAAATAATAATAATAATATTTAGCACCGCGCCTTACTACCCGTTCGGGTTATACGCTAATTTTATAATTAAATAGTTACTAAACTAGAGCTAGTTTTGTAGCTAAACATATTAATTAATACGAGTTTTAAATATCTTAAGTTTGAAAACAATTTAGTATAATAATATTTACTTGATATTTAATTCAACATACATTATTATTTTATAAAGGGACCAGGTAAAAAGAATCATTCAATTATTTAGTAATCTTCTTAGATATTTTTATTTCCATTGCTTTGTCATGGCAACACAAGTAAACAATTGCAATCAAGTATAATTTAAAATGGAAGACAATATTGAATACATTCACCGGCTGACAGTGGTTTTAATGCTTTTCTACGCTATTAATGTGAAAATTGAAATTAATTTTTAACAATTTGTTAAGCAACCAAATGATTTATAAGTGGGAATGCCGATATCATCTCAATTAAATAGACTATGCTTACTATTGCGTTTTAAAAATTGATTATGTAGTACATCAAGTGGAAGCTCAAAAATGACGAGTCTTTAAAACTTTCACACAATCTCAAGCTTAAGTAACGGGCTCGGAGCTCGGAATAAGAGTACTCGCAGATCCCTATAACCAGAATGGCTAGTTAGATATGATACAAAAAAAATAAATAATATATTTAATTTTTTTTGTTGGAAAACCACTACTTTTTATAAAAACAAACATTTTTAAAGACTTTTCCATATATTTTCATTGTTATATAATCAACCCTAGCGCGAAAACTTCAATAAATGTATTCTTTTTATGTAATAATTAGGGCTCTCTCCATCAGCTATTTTGCTGATCATCTCAGCGCCAATTTTTTTTTTTATAAGATAATATACATTATTTATATTAAAAACAACTGTTCAATTGTATAATTTTAATTTCATTCAATATTTTAGGCTTGGTTACACAAGTTTAAATGAAAACGTCAAAGTTAATCTAGATACAACTCATTAAATTTATAACTGGCCTCAACACATTTTAAAAATAATTACCCTCAGTTAAATTGATTCAATTTTTTTCATAGGTATGTTTATGATAGTTTTATATAGGGATTTTATTTTAAAATCCACAGATATTCCTTTATACTTACAACCACTGCATTACTTCTCTCTCACTCAAAAAAGCTGTCTTACTGGTTGACCGTTCTATTCTTAACACTACCTCCACCCTGTCCTCGTTTTACTCTTTTCCTATCTCTTGTTAAAAAAGTGCTGTGGTACTTAGAGTATGTACACTAGCAGCGTTCAATCTATAAATACTAGAAGACACTTTTATATTAACACAGCTCTACATGAGCCATTGAGGTTCAAAATCTAGCTCCATATTTCACTGCTAGAAAGCACAAGTAAGATAGTGGAGCTGCCATGCGGTCAGATATGATACTTTATTATTTTTATATTCCCCTATTTGTCTAAATATGAAATTATGGGGGAGGGGATGTTTGTTTTGGGTTGGCTCAGGGCTTACACAAATATTTAATAAAAAACATGTCATCCAAAAACTACAAACTGCATTCCAGACCCAATTCTAATCTAAATAAAAAGGTGACTTTGGCAGTCTAGGGGTAAGGTGTCAGACTTCAGTGCTGGGGGTCTGGGGCTCAATACTCGGTCCCGGCACAGATTTATTTGATTGCCAAACTCTTCCTTCACCTCTGACAAGACGTGTATTAATCACGACTTGTGAATGCCTGCCCTCCACCGTGGTTCGGATCCCACATTAAACTGTAGGTCTTCAATTTCATCTCACAATCACCCTACCATTACACATTAGCGTGTGTATAACATGAACGGTTAGTAAGACGCGGTGCTATTAATAATAAATAATAACGCCTAAATTATTGTATTTATGGTCCTAACAAGGTTTTTTGGGACTAACTATTAACATAAAAAAGCAAAGTAGCTTTTTAATGTTCTAAATATTAAAAGATGTGTAGGTGTAGCCTTAAGGAAACCATATCAAACTACTTTATACTTAATTAGTATTTAGATAAAAATAATAATATAAAAGCACATTTGTTTTGGTGATTCAAGATTTAAATATTATACAACTTTAAATGTGGTATGAATTTCTATAAATCAAGTTTTTTAATAAACATGATTAATTTGTATATGTAAATTCATTTTAATATCAATGCTGTCGATTTTTGCAGGCTGAGAAAAATGATGTTACAGGATTGAGACTTATTGCATTCCACCCAATCAACCAAATGGACATCTCTGCTTATATTCAAGCTTCATCTCAAGAACACTTGAAGACGTTGTGTGTCAAATTATTTCTTGAAGATGCTCCAGAATATCCTATTCATAGCATCAAAATGGATATGTTAACTGGAAAATCGTTAACAAATACTAATAATGCAGGCCTGATTCTCTTTCCATCCATACCTGTGGATGGGCGTGGTTATTTCCTCTTATTGGACTCTTCTCTTCCATATTCAACCCATATTTATACTACTCAAACTTTACATTTCAAGGCCACTTGCCCCTTTAAACACTTTAAACTATTTTTTGCATCTCAAAGTAAACATATTGAACAAGATATAGGTCATAGCTCGTATTTAGCAGTTCCGTTAATCATTATTTTTGGATTAGTATATCTGCATCAACAAAAAATATTTCCTTTGCTTAATAAATTTGCTCAAACACTAAATAATGTTGTGGCTACTGGACCTAGTTCAGGAAGACCTGGAAATAATGAATCTGATCATGGAAATGCTGATGTAGTTTTAGTTGAACCGATATTAAATATAAAAAGAAAACTTAAACCTAGAAAATCACAATTTTCATAAAATATATTATTTTTATTATGGTTTTGGATGCAATATAAGCATGTTATAATGTGGTTGCTAAGTAACTTAAATAAAGCCCATCTTATCTTCAAGATTGCATTGGTCACTAAATTCACAAGTGCTTTTATGTAATAAATGCTGCCTGCCAAGACCATTGGAATCTAGTCAATAGAAAGTTATGAATTAAAATTAATAAAAAATATTTAATATTAACATGTTACTTTATTGTTTTAGCTTTTTCTATGAAGAGGAAACTTTTTCTAGCTTTTGTTAATAACTATTGTTTCCCTTTTGTAGTGTCTTCAATTAAACTTATATTTACCTTCTTCCCTTGATCATAACCTATCTCTCCACTCTTATCTTGACACTTCAGGTTGTGATTGCGCCAAAGAAGTCTTAGCGCGAGAGAAATATCAATATTTTTAGGAATCACTTGGAGATAATATTATTAATTTAGAAAATATTCAGTCCATAGTTTTGAATCTATTGATCTATTGTAAGCAAATGTGCATTTATTGGTTAAAAAAAATTGATTGTCTTATATATATATATACAACAGTTTAATGATTGGTAAAAGTGTAATGATCATTATATCATACAATATTAATTTAATTAAATACCGTAAAATGGGGTGAATAGGAACGATTTTCAACTTAGAATGCAAAAAAACTATTTCTTAAATAAAATTATTCTAGCCAATTATTTGGATTCTACCTTCTTTTTTGGATACCAAGACATCAGAAAGTTTTAAAGTTAACTATATATTTTTTTTTAAAATTGTGTTCCTATTCACCCCACAGAGAGAGTAGTCAGAATATTAAACTTTTGCGAACATTTCCTGTAACTAAGCCCTTTTTTGATATCATAAATGGCTAGCTCTAGATCTTTTGGTGTTTACTTCTTATTCATGCTCTTTAGAGCTATAGGTTGATATTTTCGTGGCATGTTTGTCAAAACCTGCAACTAAAACACATTATAGTATAAAAAAGTAAATACCCCCTTCTTAGGAGTAATATATGTAGTCATCACATGAAACATACATTACTCTATGAGAAAAATGTAATAAAAAACATAATTGATATTTGTGGGGTGAATAGGAACACAAAAACATTGTGTTCTTATTCACCCCACTGATTACAAATCTATGACGTCACAGCTAGTAATTGTTTTTCACATTCACTGTGAAAGAGAAATGAAAATGTTATTATGACATATTGCTATATAGGCCTACAGGAAATCAAAAAATAATAATCTTACGTCTATATTGACAGTAATTTTGTACTTGCAGGAGAAGTTTTGGTGATGTCAAATATCCGTGGTTTTTAACGGCGTTGTTTACACTCTTGTAAATTTGAAAGCGGTGATGCCAACAACACAAAACTTGATTTCCCAATGTATTTTAATTTTAGCCAACTGGCAAAAACTAAACATCCCTAAAAGAGTAATTTTTTAGGGCAATGTTTTTCTTATTACATGAAGTTTTGTTCCTACTCACCCCAATTTACGGTATTATCACTATCCCTATCCCATTTGCATGCACCTTAAGATACAGTCAATCTCATCACTACACAACATTTGCTGTCTATTGGTCTTTGATATGAAATATCAGCTATATGAAATAGTTAATATAGTTTTGGTTTTATTCTTTGTTCCTTAAGACAAATTAAGATGGGCAAGTAATCATAGTTTTAGTATTAACAAATGTTAAAATAATTGACACTTTATTAGGGAGACCCTTTATAATGGATTATATGCAGTGAATATGAACAGGATGGCCACTTATCAGGAAAACCGGAAATTTTACTGGAATTTTTAGCATCAGGAAAAAAACCCAGGGGAGATGCTTGAATTATCTTATAGAGCCATCTAATTCAAAAGAAAAATCCAGGGAAGGATCATTCTAAATCACTTATAGTAGCATCAAATATTAAGAAAGTTGCTGAGGCCTTTTCAAATATATTCTAGAAACCTTTGATTTTTTTTTTTTAAATTCAGGCAAGGATCACATTAAATAAATATCCTGGAGAGGGGTCTTAGTTTTCAAAAAAATTCCAGGGTTGAGTCTTTGTATTCCACTTTAAATTTAGGACGATTATTTTTAAAAGCTTTCGACTAACTCGCTTTCTTTCACAAATAAGGTTTTGCCGCCATTGGGTATAGGTAGCACTATTGTATACATAGTACTGTTTAACTTTTCTACTCTTTATTTGTGGCTGAGCACACATCACAAGTTGAATAATAACTTTCTGATCCAGACCCTTAAAATAGGGTGATTCGATTGTAAAGTAATTCCATGGCTGCACCCTTTTTTGTTTTTATAGGGGGAAGGGAGAGGTCTTATCTGTGGTGATTCATGGCAACATCTTCCAACAAAATATGTTTAAGATTTGTTTTTCTTTTACAAAAACTCTTCTTGAAATAAATTAATGTGGTTTGTTTTTTGTTTTTTTAAGATATAGTTGAGGTTTTAGATGGTATGAATTGTGTAGAACTCCAATAGTCTACTTACCAAGTTATTGAATATAAATACTTGTTGAGGTACTAACATTTTATGGTGTGCTCAACACACCTTTTACAAAAAAAGAATATTAAAATCATTTGTTCAAAGTCTCACGTGGAAGAAAAGCTTTTTAATAATTCTGGAGTTTTTTTTACCAGGAAAACCGGGAATTATGCCGAGATTTTATTCTAAAGTTTGAGTGGCCACTCTGATGAATCACTTAATAGCCTTTAAACCTAAACATTGTCTTAACAAACTTCCACTCATTCTTGAGCGCACTCATTGAACAAGGCTTTAAGCTGCTAATGGTCCCATAAATAACCTATTTATTTATATTACACTTGTAAACAGAAACAAACACCAGCCATGTCCTAGTGTTTATCAATTCTAAAAGATTAGCCAATATGTATACTATTCATATACTTCTGTGTGATATATCTCTCTGCCCACCTCCATCTCACCCCTCCCTACTTAACACACAAACACACACTAATACTTCCCTAACTCGTAGAGAAGACAAGACAGATAACATGAAAAAACTTTTTATGTATTTAGAAAAGAAAAATGAAAAAATTCAAATCACAATTTAATTTAACTGGCTTTTAGTTGATTAACAATTAAATTACTATTTCATAAATTCTTTTGATATGTGAACCTAAGAATGGAAAGCAAGTTTATAAATGACATTTGAAAAAAATGTGTTAGTTATTATTATAATCACATGATTCCTGTGAATAAATACTCTTTATTTTTTCTTTCTTAAATAAGATGATATATCATTTGTTTTTATTAGTGGTAATTTTATTGTTTTTAATCCACTGACTAGACATACTCTCTTTGAGCTTAAAATGGTATTTAAACTTTCATTAATTATTAATTATTATTGTTTTAAATCAAAATCAGTATATCAATCTGTGGGTTATTAATGAATTAATTAGAGGTAAGGATGAAGAGGGCAGTTTAAAAAAAATGCACTTCGATTTGCATAAAGAATGTGGAAAACAACAGCAATAACTAAATTACTTTAATAAATTGCTATGGCTACAATTGAGGAGGTTGAGGCAAAAACATGATAACCTTCATTTTATGAAAAATGTGCAAGCAATTATTTATGGTAGCTAACCTCTTGAACTACAAGTTGCTTTTATAATCGGTCAAGACCTATAAGATAGCTAATATCAACAAACATTTTGTTTGTTTTTATAGCTAGCTTTACAGATATCACAGAAGCTTAAATAGTGAAAATATCCCATCAAAATCTATAAGGGTCATCATGTTATTGCCCCAACCCCATCAATTGTGTTTAAAACAATCGGATTGTTTAAGCCCCAGCGAGATTGACTGATAAGCTTAGCTCTAATCTAGTAGGTTAGGATTCAGTTGAAATCTTAGTCACCGTGCATTGGGCATGTTTGCCCTTTTTTGGATTTTCCCTTTAGTTTAATCATACTTGGTTCAGATGAATGTTGCTGGATTTGATTGAAACTCAATTCTTCATCCTTTGTATTTAAATCAGTATAACATATAGATATACCAAATAAAAAGTAAGATGTATAGCTTAGAAAAGAAATAATTTAAAAGTCATTACTGTATGTATAATTAGTGATTTTTACATTATTTGATAATTGTATCAAAATACCTTTGTAAGGTAGGAGAAAAAAAGGATATTTTGGTGTGGAAATAAAACATTTTGTAAAAGGTTTGACTTTAGAGCAGTAAGCATTTGAATACTAGCCACTGTTCATTTGATGTACAGTAGTTAAACTTTATTCACTCCACCAAGAGCACGGGACATCAGTAAAGACACCATGAAAATACAACAGTGTCATGGCCTGTTTATAAATAGACTTATCTGTGTCAAAACACTTTTCCGTTTCAAATCATTTTTACTATGCTATATTATTATAGACAGACTCTATGATATAATGGAGACCACTTTGTGGTTTTGTAAGTATTCTAGCCACATTATCCTTTTGCTTCTCAAGTAGAGGTGCCACCAGTCAACCTGGTATCTGCTGATATATATTTAAGGAGCCACCAAGGAGTGCTGGACACCATAATGTGAAATAGCCCTTAAAAAATTTTGTGTCTAGTATTTGTTTATATGTTTACCTATGCAGTAGTACATTTATACTTATCCTAATTTATATATCTACTTTTACTTATTTTACTGCCAAAATGTTAAATACAAATGCAATCAATGAAATGGTTGTGATTTTTTAATGTTTATTTATATTTCTTTGAATGAAACAATAATTAATGTTAATGTTTGTATTAAATTTTTTAGTTTAATAAAATACTTGAACATAACATCCATTATTTTTAAGAACTGTAATAAGCCTTTGAAACAATTGATATTGTTATTATTGTGGTTGATGCAGGTGTTGTTAGTATGTTTAACATAATAATTATTACCATGTTGGTACAAGGACGTGGAAATGGATTTTATCTAAAAAAAATTGAATACCAATTACTTGGAGAGAAAAAATAAATCACAATTTGGAAAACTTTCCTTCAGTGCAGCCAGCCGAAATTTTAACCATATGAAATCCCAAGCTCTTAAGTCAGAGTTGGGAGTGCAAAGCATTACACTAACTCTGGCACTGAAACTTCATGTAATATCCTTTGATAGATTTTCTTAACAGCATAACGAATGATAGAAGCACAAGACCATTTTATGAGTGCATTACTTTTTTAATCACTATTTCTTGCAACCCATTTGGGCTTACGTTTAGATATTCATTATTCATTATTATGTGCTATGTGTGATAAAGAGTGAATTTAGAGGAGTGTACCTGCATTTGTATGGATTCAGTGGTGCAATGTATCAATAAGATCCAAGCTTGATCACTCAATTGAAAGGAATCGTAAGACATCCTTTGTCAGCTGAATTCCTAGGTACTTAAACTACTCTGTTTTCCAACTCCTGTTCTCCAATATCAATATTTATTTTCAGCAGTTCTTAATTTTTTATAAATCCCCATTCCTTTATGTTGATCCCATACCATATCTTCTTCCTATCTCCACTAGCCAATCCATCATTTCCTGTAGCTCTTCTTTTTTTTGGCCAGCAATCTGAATATTTTATTGTGTTAATGATGTGTCCTCTTAGCCTGAAATCTCCACATCAAGGGTTTCCCTGACCAGCCATTCTCCATACAAGTTGAACAGACTGGGTTTCAAACAGCATCCCTTTCTCACTCCTCTTCATATCTCTACGCTTTTGGTCCCTCCATCATTAAGCCTCACTTTCACTTGCTGTCCCAGGTACAGGCTTTCAATCTGCCTCCTGTCCCTCCAGTTGATGCCAATCTTCTTAAGTATTTCCATCAGTTTCTTTAATTTCATTCTATCGAGCACCTTTTGCTAGTCAATGAAACCAATGTAGATGTCTTCCTTGAATTCCAGCAGGCTCTCTGAAATTAATCTCATAATTCCAATAGAATTTATGGTTCCCTTTTCTGAGTCCAAATTGTTCTTCTTTCCTCACACATTTTATTTTCCAGTCGTCTGTTGAGTATTCTTGCGACACTCTTCCCCACATGAGAGATGATCTGATGGTCCTGTGGTTACTGCATTTCTCAGTTTTTCTTCTTCTTTAGTGCCACCATGGTTCCGTCTAGAAAGTCCTTGGGCCATTCTCCTGTTTCGTGTTTATAAGTTTTATCAGAGAATTAACATACATACTATAGTTTATATTAATTACTAGCAGCCCATCCCGGCTTCGCACGGGCATAATAATATAATACACAATGTTTTACAGTGAGTTTCTAAAAAAATAACATTCATTGAAAACAAAAAACTAAGATATTAATTTTTTTTTGTGAATATATTTTCTTAAACTTTTTTTTGTATTTACATTGTTTTTTTATATTTTTTTTTATATATTATTTTTCACTTTTTTTTT
>CABFOV010002783.1:20786-36090 GCA_902141375.1 Timema poppense
AAAATTGTAATACATCATTTTGTTCTATCATTAATAGTTTTCGCAGCGCACGCGATTGAAGGAAGTTTTTTGTTTATTTTTTTACACCTTGGGTTAGATTATTCAAGTTTTAGTAAGCATCCCTAATTTTATTGAAAATGAAACATAGCCTATGTCACTCGGGAATAGTGTAGCTTGCCAACGGTGAAAGAATTTTTTAAATCGGTCCAGTAGTTTCGGAGCCTATTCATTTCAAACAAACAAACAAACAAAAAATCAAACCTTTCCTCTTTATAATATTAGTATGACTAAGCCATATTCTATTTGATCCATGAATGAATTCATAATTTAAAATATAACAATTTAATTTATTTGTAAAGGCATTACCAAGTTTAACTCTGGCATATACCTGCTTTGGTGGCTCCATGATTTACGGCGTCACTTTCGTGTTACGCTATACTGCTGATGACAGTGAGATTGAGATTCAAATTCCGGTTGGGTGTACTGTGGTTTCTCACTCTCCCTCTATTCAAATTCGGGTTCATGTCCACTATATTATAACTTCTTTATCCCAAGCCCCCAAAGTGCAATCAAATTTGGATAGCTAGGGTGAGTAGTAAGATGGGGTGAAAAAATAAACATAGGCCTATTTAGTTGAAGCCAGACAATCACGTGTGACCTGGTTCATGAGATCTAATATCTTAATCAGCTAAGAAGTTCACTTTAACTTGTAAGAAAAAACCAGTGTTGGTTTTCTACAATAAACGAACCAGAAGAGGTAATGTTTTAACCCATGCAGTAAAAATTAGAAAGAAAAAAAAATAGAAAATGGTGGATGCACCCAATAGTAGTTTTAAGAATGGAACATATCTGATTTTATACATGGTTTCATGAAATTATAGAAGACTATGTAAAGTTTGTTAATTATGTCCGTATGTCAGTATCATCTTTTTGAAAGCTGTATATTATTTGTAATGGTTCCCTCCAGAAGAGAGACACTAACATTTCCAACCATCCTAAAGTTAATTTGGTCGATTACTAAAGTCATTGCAGCCGATGTCCACAATGTTGGCTGTTAACTAATTTTCTTCAATACATTGATTTGCATGAATACTGCTACGTTTTTCTCCACCAGCTGCAATTTAAAACACAGCTATTTTCATACTGAGCTACAGTAAATGCACACTCAACCGAAAGGTTACATAAGACACAATGCTTTACTGATAGTTTCAGCAACCATGAAGCAGCTCACATACGCTCCTCTGAAAGGGGCCTGAACTCAAGGCATTCAGTTTGTCACCACTTGGAGAGACTCAAAATATTGTTTTATTGTAAGGCGAGTTTTCTCGATTGAAATGTTTATATCTTGGTATTGAGTGTTATCGACTAAGTGACTGACCAAGCTGAAGGGCAAAAACGTCTTTTAAGTTGTGTTTTGTAAATAAAGATGTTTCATGCGGTAGATATGATAAAGCAGCTGCTAGTTTTATTTATATAGTCCTACATGTATTGTAATTCGATGGAATATGCCCCATTTAATATCATATATAACAGTATTGGTGTATATTTTGACTATTTTATCACATGCTTAAACTTATGTTTTCATAAAAGGCCAACAAAAACCATTAAGTATACATGTATAGGTGTGTAGGCCTGGTAGATAAAATTGTTCCTTTTTACCTTTACTAGCAAATAAACGCTTCCTAAATACTTTAAATATTTCATAAAAGAATATGAGGAGAATGAGTAGTATAGGAAGTATTAAATGTGAGACTATTCTCACAATAGACTTGACTGCCGATGTTGGGGAGATCCTGGTCGGGTGTATTGAGGGTTTTTTTCCACACTCTTTGTGTAAATGTGGGTACACTTATTCTAAATTCAACCTTCTCCATACTTAACCCATTGGTATAACTGGTATATAAGTGTCTAGCCCAAACACACAAACCATGGCGCTAAATTATATATATATTTAACACATATTTGATTAAATTATTTGTTATCACATATTTAATAGTAAATATTTTTTTTTAAACTAACCAGGCTTTCCTTATTGCTAAAATATAAAGCCTCTATATTATTTTGGTTCTATGATTTATTCAAACATTTAGTCAAATCACTTAATATGACCAAATTCTTAAAATAATAATATCCTCCCCCTCAGAAACATGTGAATACCTCTGATAGCTAGCAACTCTCGCTGTGCAGGTATTTGACGGCCTTTTTCTTAATATCAAGGGGTTCGACTATCTAACTTTTTGTCTTTTATCTTGATTTTCAGGGTTTCAACCAGCACCTTAGTAGGCATGCATGCATGACAAGTGACATAGGGATTGCAATTAAACTAAACAAACTTTATGAAAGACTTAGTTTTATTTTTGAGAGGTAAAATACAAACGTTAAACATTTCATCACTCCTTTGCTATACCTATCTCTTCCACAAGAGCGAAGAAAGACTACATTCCTTACTATTCAACTTTAAATGTGACTGGTGGTGGGATAAGTGAAGACTACTTTCCCCTATATCTCACACATCTGACAGGGAGGAAGATTACATTTGTGCCCACACCTCTCGTGGACCCATCCAATGCCGTGGACAACAATGTGTCAGCCCCCGTTTTCACCGGTGTCGATGTTAGGGGTCCGCGCACCAGACTTGGGGCGCGGCACAACAAGTCGTTATGAAGGGGTTGTACGAAGAAGGCACTCAGGATGTTGTCACACAAGTATTTATTCAGGACTCTAATTTTACTCCTTGGTTGATTTGGTTACACAACTGTATATGAAAAGAAACCCCATCTCCATTCCCGCAAGTTACAACTTCGCAGTCACTCCAAACTGCTCTCAACGAGTTTAGAACCGAAGAGCCAACGGCTCGTGAACAATCGGCCCTCATGGGCGTGAATCCTAAACCAGAGTGAGGGGACAAGCCACTCAACCCGACGCGACGCGCCAGGCGCAACAAGGCCTTGCGCAGCCAACCGCGCACGGCAAGAAGGGGGAGGGGGAACGAGCAAACCGCGCAGCGCGCGGTCCCAAAAATAAGGGACGAGAACTCGGCACACATTATAATTAGATACATCAACAAAAGTTTTTCATAATACCACAAACAATCTAAACAAAACACCTTGAGACTGGGAACTCATGAAATGAACAGAGATTTTAAGGAAACAGACAATTATAAGAAGTCAAATCAAGGATCACTCTAAATCATTTTCTCCTCCCATCAACAGACATCTTTACATGTCTGTTCAGTAGTGTGTTCTCCCCCTTTAAGGAAGATCTCTGCTGTAGCCGGCATGCTTGGAATGATGTTTTTCATGTCCTCTAGTGCAAGATTGTCCCATTCTTCTGACGCTGCTGCTGCACAATCTCAAACGAGCAGGGACGATGACAAATGGCTGGTTTAGGTATGTCCCAAACAAGCTCAAATCAGATCCATGTCTTGTGACTGTGCAAGCCATTCTATTCAGACAATGTCATTGCATTCAAGGCACTGCCATGCAGAGATCTGGATGTAGCAATTTTGAGCTGTCACATGAGGTCGACATGTGCGAGGTCTGTCCTCAATAGTCCTGTGTGTCTGAATCTTCTCCACACTCTCTAGACATCACTTTGACTGTGTATTATGCTAACTGCAACATCTTATTGATCTTATTTGTACCCACTTTGAAGCACTCACAATTTGGATCTAGTCAACGTTGTTTCAGTCTGTGAGAAATGTTATCCAGGCAGCTGTGATGCAAACAGACTGACTGTACCATGCTAACTGAAATTATATCTTGTTATGGTTGAATCACAACTAAAAGACTTGCCTAGTAAACAAACATGGGCACTCATTTGACTACCTGATCTTGAATACAATACAGATAATCACCTCCATCATATAGTAGCAGTAATGAAGAACAGGGTCTACCATTTGTATTTTCTGATATTATGAAAGACTTTTGTTTAGGTGTTCATCAAATCCCTTTCTACATCTGAGTTGAGAAATACTACATTCCTCTATTTTTGCACTGTTGGGTTTTGATCCCATGACCCTTGATTCAGTAGGAAGACACCCTGCACTTTATATTGTCTACAGTGTTGATGAATCAAACATGGGAGACTGGCATTGAAAAGGGGGATGAGGATATAACACTGCACTTTCTTTTTCTAGTCATGATAGGAATTCATCCCAGACTCCCAGTAGGGAGAAATACTGAAGACATGTGGCAAAGGGCATAGGTGGAGGGAGGGCTGGAGCACAATGAGTCTGCTGGGGGGAGGAGATGGGAAGTAGGGTCAGTGGGAGGGTAGAGGGCGAGGGCTGAAGTGAACTGAGTGTGGCGTGTACGCGAAGAGACGAGTAGGGAACCCATTTTTGATATTATTGAACCCTAATGGCCGTGAGTCATAGATATGCCAGAGAACTATCAGTGCTAGTTATGTTACAGGCTAACAAGGTAATTAATGCTCACAATGTTGGTAACATTGATACCATAGGGTAATTAGTGGTTGTGAGGTTGGTAGCACTGATAATTCCAGGGTAATTGGTAATCGCGAGTTGCTAACACTGGCTTTTGCCATGGTAACCATGCAAATAGCTCATGGTGTCTGCCATTTTGAACAAAAAAGTAAACCATAGAAAACCTTTATTCCCTACGCTTGACTTGAAAATTTTCTTATCTCCATTATTCATTATGTAATCATAAAATGAAAATGTTGCAGTCCTAGAAGAATGTACATGAAGGGAGCAGATTTAATCTAACTGCCTAGTTTAGACATATGTATGAATGGTGTATTTATGTTCTAGGATAAAATCTCTAATTAATTCGAAATGGTTCACGCACAATGTTGAAAGTATGCACAATTCACTGTATTTCTTTCTCCAGGTTTTGTACGGTCCTTGAAAGACCTAGAATTTAATGTGTCCCTGTTCAAGGCCTGGAAAAGTCCTTATATTGCTTTGGGCCTTGAAAAGTCCTGGAATTTACAGGTTTAAATATTTATTTTTGAAATGGTTGTGAAGAATGACTGTAAAGACTGTGATTTAATATGCACTGGAGCGTGAAATATCTTGCGCATCCTCTTTGATCAAGCGTTAGCTGTTTTCTGTTGTTTACTTTACTCTCCACTTCTCTACCCCTTCTTATGCTTTATTTGTTATCACGTCATCAGTTCAGAGATAGTCGCACCCATAGGATGGGATCTTGTTAGGGGCAAGGGGAAACAGTGTCATCTTCTCTTACAAATGCATTAGTGCTACTGTCGATGAAATACGATGTTTTCTTTAATTGCTTATATTTAAAAAACTTAATATATGTGCATTTGCCATTTTTTAATAAGTTGCTTTAAAACCGTCTTTGTATTAATTCTTTTAAAAGTACCTATTAACTCTTTAAGTACTTATATCTACAGTTTTGCACTAAGATGCCCTCTGATAGCTATTAGTTAATCTGCCATCCACCTTAGCGCTTAAATTCCTATTCTAGCCATACTACAATATATACTGAATCTAGAATGACTGCACTAACCAATAAACCAAGGATAGTGAAGTAAGTGACAACAAAGTTAGATTGCCATTTTTATAATCCTATCTGTTCATTAAATTTAGAAAAAAGTTATTGTTTTCCATCCATATAAAATTTGGTACTTTTACAATTTATTATTGGCGTGTTTAGCTTTTGGCAGTACGAAAAATACAGTTTTAGTCCTTAAATTTATGTTTCATATGTCAGTAAGAAACCTGTTTCTCTTATAACCAGATTTCCATTACTGTATTTTATCTTTTTTTAATTTATTTTTATCTATTAATTGACAAACAGTAATTCCTCACTAATACTTTTCGACAGCAACATCATTACTGATAAAAGAAATTTACTGTCGTTATTAAAATCATAAATCTTAAAAACCTTTTTTTTAAATTGTTGATACGCCACTCAAAGTAAAAAGTACAAGTAGAGTATTTTATTTTACTCCTATATGTTTTTTTTATCTCTGTTATTAAATGTTAAAACTGTTTAATTAATCCTACATTACAGATAAATAGGAATAAATTAATATTGAATTATTTATAGTTTTAATTATACATATTTTGTTTTGCCAAATTTGGCTGTGTGTGGAGTTAATATGCTAATACTTTTTTATAATTTCTGAATTTCAAAAGTAGAATAATGTGTTATATAATATATATAACACACACACACATCAGACAATTGAACATATCTACGTCTCTTGTAAATATTTTAATGAAAACATTAAAACTCTTCAAAAATTGAAAATCAAAACTAGGATTACAAATAAACTTGAAATAAATAAAACAAATTATGACTTTTTTTAACAGAAATAAGAACATATTACACACGATACAAATTCAGCCGCCATGACATATATGTTTACTCAGCAGAGTGATGATTAAATAAACATGACTTAATTATTACTACCCTACTGGTTTTAATTATCTACAACTATGCAAATAACCCCAATTGGTTTCATACGATCCTTAAGTTACACGATTTGTTGGGTTTCATGAAAAATAAATACTGTCAACAGTTAAGACACCGATAAAACTTTATGCCTACCGGCCTACGTATTGTATACCGATTGTTTGTTTGGAATCGATTCAGGTAATCTGATCACTTAGTAAATGCTATCGAGTTTTAATAATCAAATAACGACTTGCTTATTCACAATTTGTTTTTGAATTGATCTTGACCAAGAGTTTATTATTTTTTTTTTAAATATGTTATTGAAGTAATTTTAAAAATATTCTAACGTAGTCCTGCCTAATAAAATGGGAATAAAGATATTGCAAGAGTCGAAAATATGTTTGTGTTATAAATAAAATGTATTCTCAGAAATCGATATATTGCAAGAATCGAATATATTTCTTGTTTTCTACGCAAAGATAGATAATAGATATAAAATAAAATAATAATTCATACCTAGGCATTATTAAGTTCACTATTTCCAATGCATGTTTGATTATTAGGCATGTTTTAGTTATGTTTGTTTTTCAATCTGCTTGGATTTTTATTTTTACTTTCTTATTAAAATAAATTATAATCCTTCAGTGATGATTAAAGTTGATCAAAAGGTAACCAGGCCTAGTCTGTTTGTTTATTTTA
Organism: Timema poppense; assembly: GCA_902141375.1. Taxonomy (NCBI): domain Eukaryota; kingdom Metazoa; phylum Arthropoda; class Insecta; order Phasmatodea; family Timematidae; genus Timema; species Timema poppense. Next base: position 27,875 of record CABFOV010002783.1, read on the forward strand.
CATGTTTTTTTAGAAACTTAACTCGGTCTATCAACACTTTTAAAATTAACTAAAAGACACTCAAATTTTTATTGATTTGATTTCCAAACAATAATATGAGTCCAGATTGTTTAATTTGGCTGTATTTTTCAAGGGGTGGTTGGGGTTGATTAAAATTGAAAGTATGATTGAAATAAATTTTAATTTACAGTTTAGGCCTATATTGTGTAATGGTGGGCTCTTTGTTAGTCATTAAAGTTTCTAACAATTTGCTAGGATTCATATTCGAGATTCGAGAATAAAATGTAGATTCAGATTTAAGAAATACTGGATTTGACCTATCTCTAGTTTAAGCATTAAACTTCTTTTCTTTGCTACTATACTGTGCAAATTAATTGGGACACGATATTTTTTTCTCACAATTGTAATGTGATTTTTAAGATGATATCTTAAACCGACTTAAACTGGTTTTATCTGCCTTGAGGTAGTGTGACTTAGAACTTCACATTAAGAATGTGGTTTGACTGGTTTTGAACTGGACATAGTCACTTTAGCTTCATTTGTGAGCTTTTGGGGGTGACAAATGGATGTTAGTTTTTGCTCTGTAAGATATGTGTTGCTTTTCTGTACCTATTTAAAAACGGATATTACTCCTAGAAAGCGTGCAAAAATAATTGCTCTTAAGGATTATACTTCTATGACAGTGAGAGATATCGCTTCTGCAGTTGGTGTAGGCAAATCAAGAGTATCAAGAATTCTTACGCGATACAATGAATCTGGATCATCGTCTCCAAAAATGAGAGGTAAATATGGAAGAAAACTAAAAACAACTCCACAAACCGATAAAATTTTTAGCAGAAATTAGGAAAATGAATTCAACAAAAAAAAGCACAGACCTTAAAATTGGCTAGTGATTTTGATGTTAGTGATTTCACTGTACGCCATAGGCTTCTGGAAGCTGGCCGGAAGGCAAGAAGACCAACGAAAAAACAATATTTGAATGCTAAAATGAAGATAAAACGTTTAGCAGGGACCAAAAAATATAAATCGTGGACTGTTGACGACTGGAAAAGGGTAATTTTCAGTGATGAAAACCATTTATTTGTGCAGGGTTAAAAAGCAAATGCCGTTAGACGAAGCAACTGTGAAACAGATGTTTTGGGGTTTTATCACAGCAAATGGCACTGGAAGCTTAGTCCCTGTTCAAGGTATGATGAATTCATCCAAGTACGCAGAAATAATACGACGTAAAATTGTTCTATTCTTGCAAACTTTTGACGGGACATTTCAACATGACTTGGCCCCATGTCACAACTCAAAATTGGTCAATGCTGGATTGTAAAATTAATTTGCTTGATTGTTCTGGAAATTCACCAGACTTAAATCCAATAGAAAACGTGTGGTATATTTTGAAGAGACATTTAGATAAAATGAACTGTACAACCAAAGAATGCATGATAACAAATCCTATAAAAGTGTGGTTCCACGATGATGTCAAAAATATGTGCACTAAATTAGTGGAGTCAATGCCAAAACGAATTCAAGAGGTAATTTCTGCTAAAGGAGGACATAGTTCATATTAAAACAGGTATTTATCAGTGTATATAAAGGTGTAGTTTTTGAAAAAGTTATTTTTTACTTTGTCCTAATTAATTTGCACAGTAATACTTCTACACTCGTAATACACAAATTTTGCACTGCCCGTAAAGCCGTACATGGCTTTGAGGGGCTCAAATCTTATTTACAAGTCATATGACCAATGAACATGAACTAAGATCATAATATTTTTGTTTTGGGGTTGAAATTAAGAGAAAAATTTGACATTAAATAACAAATAGCTCGAATTTTTAAAAATAATTGTATCTTAAATCAACTCTAAAATCAGAAGTAATGCCATGGTTATTTCCTTTTTTTTTCATTTATTTTAATAAAACATTTTGAAAAAAGGATGTCTTGTCAAAGGAGAGGATTTATTGACTTTTTATGGAGCTCACTTTGGCTACACGAAAGGGCAATAAATATAAATTTTAGTTATGACTATTTGCTGTAATAAAAACACTCTTAGCATGTGTATTTTCTTAATGTGTGTTAAGCTCTTCTTAATTCACAACATACTTATATCACAGCCTTAGGCTGTTCAAGGGGTTTAAAAGAAATCTATTTTTGAATATTATTTCATATATTTACTTTTCCACATTGAATGGTTTCCTGATGAAAATTCAAAACAAAAGGCAAACTTTTTTTTATATATTCTTTTTTGGCTAAGATATGATGGCCTTAGCATTGAATCTTTCAGACTATAACATTCTAAAAGTGTAAATAGCCCAGTGTTATATTTCTGCCCAAAATTATCTTTTCCAACAAAGGTATGCAATAAGGAAAGTTCTTTGAAATCAAATGTGTGGTTCATCTACAACAGAGGTGGGCAACATTTTGCAATGGAGCCACAGATGTGGTGAATGAGAGGTTAAATTTGCCACACCATGTCAAAATTAAGAAATCGTTCAATCATACAATTAAAACAACACACACTGTTTGAACAAGTTTATTAATAAAATATTTACACTTTAGCTACCAAGTTTCAACTGTCTCTGACATAAATAATGAACATTGTTTGTATTGAAAATGCTAAACATTTTTATGTAAATTCTTGACTCCTTTTATGTGACAAGTTACATAAACATTGGCTGAATATTTGAACTCGATCCATATGAGGAAAGCTTCCAATGATGGTTAGAAAATATCAAGTTAACACAAACACACACCATCAGGAAAAAGTTTATTCTACTGTGAGAGTTGGCAAACTAAAATTCATCACACTTTTATGGCGGATTCGCCATTTGTGGCGATTGGTGACCGTGTTGCCCACCCCAGATCTACAATGAGGGTTTTAAGTTTTGTTAATTTTCAAGATAATATTGCCAAAAATATAAACTTTTATTGGAGACGAACGATACAATTCATTTCAAAGTAATTCCTTTATTACATTCCTGTGTTGGCAAAGATCATTATAGGTCGAAATAAATCATTGGGCTAAAAATACTTTTTTGAGTGTTATAGTCTGTAAGATTCTAAAATAAAATCATCAAGAAACCATTAAATGTGGAATGGTATAAATATAAAATAAGATTCAAATATAGAATTTTTTTTGACCAATTGAAAAACCTTAAAATGTCTGGCCTCATTCTTATTTTTGTTGACTATTAATCCATTTACTAAAATAGCATTTTAACCAGGCTCAATAGTAAGAAACACATGATCTAGTACAGAGCTAAAATTAAAATTGAAATACAATAGTGGAAAACGGTTTGCAGTCCACGTTTCTAATTTATGTACTCTGGCTGCATTGAAGTTCTGCCGTAAGTTAGTAAATATAATCTTCACACAGTTCCCGCCATCACCAACAAGGTCTGCATGGGTGAATGATGCAGGGGTGTACAACAAGTCCTTACGATGAACCTATAAGCTGCATTTATGAGAGGTGAGGTGTGGCACCGGCATGACGGCCTATGGGGATTCGGGGACGTAGCGTCCCTCCTAATATTTTATCAACGGGGGGAACTGAGGAATAGGGTGCAATTACATGAGAACAAACATGATCCCATTTATGATAGTTTTTTATATATCAATTAAAACATTGATAATTTCTTATTACTATACTAAATACTACCGGCATTAAATTCTACAAAAATATTCCTGCGCCAAAATATAGCCAAGGTCCAAGGAAGGAAGAGGAGCATTTTTGGATGAGTTTTGGATTTAGGGAAACTATAGACTTATTATGTTACTGGTTCCGAATCAAAGTTTGGTAGAGCAAGATTTTGTTCTATAAAATAAGCCACATATTAAATATCTTTAAAGTATTGGAGAAAAAAAAGTACTTTTACTGAATAAGAACATTGTTGGCACTCGCTTTTCAAAGAATTAAATGCGATGATTCTACCCCTAGTTGCAATTCAGCTGACATAAATTCTGGTGATTGCATAATTGTAACTATCTAAAAGTTTATATATTAACAGGGTAAGGCTGATTACCAAACCCTTCCTTCACCTCTGACAAGACATCTTGTGAATGTGAGGAATACCAGGCCTCCATCGTGGTTCAGATTCCACGTTAAACTGTAGGTCCTTATTTCCTCTCACAATCACCCTACCATTACACATTACCGTAAGTGTGTATAACCCGAACGGGTAGTAAGACGCACTGCTAATAATAATAATAAACAGGGTAAGGGAAATGGAAATTCTTTAAGTATTTTATGGTGAGAAGAAGAAGGTAGTTACCCACTTCGGTGGCGGCGTGGTTCAACTCTCTACTCTCGTGCTGGATTAGACTGCTGAAGATGGGGAGGTTGGGGCTTGATTCTGGTTGGGTTCACCGAGGGAGGTTTACCTAGATGATTTTCCACTCTCCCTCCACGCAAATGCGGGTGAATTTCCTCCAAATTCTCCCAATAATCAGAAGGTGGTGACGTGAGTGGCTGAGGGATGTAATAGGATTGGAATCGCCCCAGAATTAAGATGTCGGACTAAGCCGAAGCACTCAGAGAAGACTTATTCTTAGACTATCCAGTGCCATGGTTACAATATTCCAGTCAGTTATCAAACACAGATTCTGACGGGGCCGGGATCCAAACCAGAATTCTAAGACATTTTTTGAATATGTGTGTGCAAAAAGAGCCTTATTCGCAAATAGTAAATTGTTGGCAAGTTGTAAAAAGCTTTTCATATTTGTATGATAATATTTTTGGGAGGAAATTATCTTATGTGCACCAGTTTTATTTGGAAGAAAAAACAGCCCGAAAAATCACAGGTAAGATTGAAAATTACGGGACCAGCAAAACCTGGCAGCTGCTTCGAAGCAACTTTATCCAGTCAGACGCAGACGTTTGTTTCCTCTCTCTCGCTTTACCTGCTCTTGCTGGGTCTCCTTCCCCCGCTCCACGCGGCCGGTTAAGAATAGGAACTGCAATAGCGCGTCACCAGGCAGATTCAAAATAGCAAGAAAATTTATTTTGTTTTAGGTAAATTTAGGCAGATTTTCAGCGGTGACTATACAATATTAATATAGGTACCACTATGTTCAGAATTTCGTAATCTCGGTTTTTATGTATCTATATCCATGTTTCCAGTTATACTTTTTTTGGAAAATTATGCTGAAACACCACATTCGAAGATTTTTTTTAAGGAATAAATAATTAATAAAATAAATTTTTCAATACATATAATCGTTTAATAGTCCTTTATTTTATTGGCGAAAAATATTAGGACTCAAAGGGTGTGTGACTTTGAAGAAGCTGACCTGGCGAGTATGGTATCCCTGCAACTGGACTATTTATATAATCAAGAAAGAAAAACGGGAGGTCACAACAATCGTATTGTGTTGTTTTTTTAACATTTTGACAATTCCAAGCCAAACCATTGCTGCAGATATGGTGAGGACTGAAGTTATCAATTCAATGTTTCATAATAGAGCAAACAGTTTGAATTTGAATGAGATAAAAGGTTGGTTGTTAGCCATGGATTTTTCGAAAATGCCAAAACACGCAAAGATGAGCTTACTCATAGCATAGGAGGCAGACTTAATAGAGAGACCTTCTCACACTCAATCTAGCGCGAATGATGGTCTACACTAACTAGATACTATCACCAATATACTCCGCAAAATTAGTGTCAACTTAAACACAGCGTTAATTCAGGGATGTCATTATGTTTAGCAGGTCCTTTATTTTGGCACTTTGGAAAAGATTGCAATATGTTCAGTACGCAGGTTAATTACTGGCCAACGGAAGCCTTGACTTTATCAAAACTGGGATGAGTTGCTTGAAGGCTCTCTAGGGTGAAGTGCCTAAGCTTAACTAAACCAATAGACGCTCAGTATAGTAAAGAAGATCATCATGCAGTGTAATGTCATTTCTGAGCAATATGATAACGATTTAGGCCAACCTTTAATATAGTAATTAAATACTACTTTGATTAAAACCTAACCCACAGATGTATTTTCTTTGTACTTTGTAAGTATGGATGGTTGAATTGAACATCGAAGGTTACACCAGCTATCACATGTACTATGCCATACGTACTTTCATTTATATAAGGCTATTTTTACAGTCTCGGGATAGTAAATCCACTATATTCATGTATTTGCCTGCTAAATATTTAAGCGTGTAGAAATAGGCCAATAGTTTTAGCCGGAGGCGGTGGAGGCGATTATTGGTAATTTTACCAATGGGTTCTAAGATGATGGAAGTGAGTGGCTGAGGATATGAGTGAACATTTACAGCATCGTGACCATAAAAAGAGTTAGGGAACTTATTGAATGCGATTAAGACAGCAAAAATCTCTTTTCCCACGTGAGCATAATTTTGTTCAGTGGCTATAAGAGATCGGGAAGTATATAATATGGGCTTACCTTAAAGTAGCACCTGGGGCATACTTACTATCGTCAGTATTTATGTCAAGAGGCTTAGAGGTAACAAAAGGGGTTAGCGATACATGCTATATACTTTTTCAAAAGCTCTGACTGGCTACTGCGGGGAGAATTCAAGGACAACTCGGAATCCTTTTTCATCAGTTCGAGGGATGGGTTGCAAATATCTGACAAGTGAGGCACAAATGGTCTTAAGTAATTGACTTCCCAAAAGACACTGCAGGCTCTGCCTTGAAGCAGGTACTTCCATGTCCTGAATAACCTGTACCCTAGTCTCATAAGAATTAATTCCATCCTAATCAAATTCCAAAACTAAAAATTTAACATCCAAAAATAACTGAAATTTCCCTTAAATGAATATTATATTGATTTTACGTGCAACCTGAATAACCTGTTGAACTAATTTCTATAACCTTTCCATGGTGCTCGTTCAACATAGAACGTCATCGAAATGTACACTCCCGTAATTGGAAATACTTAGGAAACACCCTTAGACCTAATGGACGCATAAAACCAATCCTTGAAATCAAAAATGCTACAAAATTTGTATTGTCCATCTTAGAACTTATCTCCTCAAGGTGGGAATGAACACACAACCCCGAACCAAATTTTCATTAAGATCTTTAAGGTCATCAATTACCAGATTCCCATTCATCATCCTCACAACATTCAATAATGCCACGCAGCTCAAGATCATCTAAACGCACTCTAAGCTTACTTAAAACATTCAGACCAACTCTGGTAGCTGGGATATTCTTAGGCATAACCTATTTTTAAAAATAATTTAAATAAAGAATTTTTGGGAAATATCTGAGACCAGTAAAATCATCTGGTTTTCAGCCCAAAAATTTTGAAAATTGGGATTATTTTGAGCATTTAGTGCCCCAACATTAAAAAAAATAAGATTGAGACTCGTACAAGATTATATAAGGCTAAGTAGGGGTACGGTCCTAGTTGTATTTACAATAGTAAATACAAAGCCATGTGTTTTATTTTCATAGACAGCTGGAAGGAAAATTTCACTAACACATTAAATCGCAAAAGCCAAAAAATCATCAATATGAGTTTTAGGAGCACTAAGCTTAGAACTATAATCTGTCCCAATGGACTATAACGACCTTATAGGAGGCATGTTGACTTCTGCCCCTGTGTCCAATTTGAAAAGTACAGGTTTGCAGTTAATTATAAATTACATGCACCAATGGCGATTGGTAGTTACAGAATTAATAACTGAAAAAGATCTGAATAACCAGAAAGAGGGGACAAAGAGCAACCATCAATGCCTTGACATTGAAAAATAAATTCACTGACATCAACATTTGAAGTCTGGTTAACCCAGTGATTATGGTTAACACCACTATTATCAGCGTTCATTGAAAGATCGACATCGTTATAGCTTAAAAGAACTACAATAGTTAGAATAAATATTTGTGATAAAACCATTTTTAGGACACTGGTTCATACCTCGGCATCGATTACATTGCTTATTTTAATAGCAGGACGTGGCCGGTTTGGGTGGTTGTAGCTACAACTGTAGCATTAGCCACAAGTCAGCGATACCCAAGTCAATAACAAACTGACCCAATTGCAAGGACACCGTCTGCTGTTTGCCCGGATACGCACTCAATCCCCCCATCGATTCTACACACATCCGAATATAACAACTGAAAACAGAATACTGAAGCCGCACCAATTCAACGCTCAATTACAAAAAATCCTGACCAAAGATCTTCAGTGGAAAAGAAGATACTCTTCGCCAGTGCCCAGTTTTGCTTCTACTCCAGTCTAGAAGCGTGTAGAATCCCCTC
>CABFOV010002783.1:39207-59179 GCA_902141375.1 Timema poppense
CTGTACTTTGGCAGACTAAGCGTAGGCTGATTTAGCCATTAATGTACTCTTGAATTATTTTATCATTGTAATTTATCTGAAATAAAAAAAGTTTCTCTTGTGACCTCATGGTTATTTTTTGGGGCACGCTTCCCGGGATCTATGTGGGCGTCACAACATGTGCCCCTGCCCTTGTCCATTAGAGGAGAAGGGGGGCGGTACAAATGGATCATCCACATCATCGCCAGTTTCCTTGCTCGAAGGAGGTTTCAGGTAGTCATGGACGGAGCAAAATCACCAATACACGACATAATGGCTGGGGTGCCCCAGGGATCTGCACTAGCACCACACCTTTATAGCATATATATTTCAGACATCCCGATGCAACAACATATACAAGTACGACTCTTTGCTGACGACACCATGGCCTACACCATAATTTTATAACTTTGTATTTTATTGCAGCATCATTCAACGGTTTCACCCATTCATTGTTTCACCCTCATATCATGAGGATAAGGGCTAGCGACTGCTGCCTGTAACTCACAAAGCATAATCAGCCCTTTCGCAGACAACCTAGCTTGGTGTAACTGTCAAGGTAGATGCTCTGAGTCGGGAAACAGCCGAACGGCGGAGACGCACTCTTGGACTGGCTTCGATAATCGCTAGGGGAAGCTAAGGCTTCGGAAATTAATAATAATGTAAGCAAAATTCTTTTTCGGCATGTAATTTTTTTTTTTTTCAAAATTCTTTTTGGCTTATTGAGCTTAATTTATTGAACTGATTAGAAATCAGCACTTGTGATGGTGTTAGTAGTAATATTTTCTTTTGGACTTAAAATTTATCTCAATCATAACGAACTTGAGTTATTGAACTCTGGCTTGAAAATAGTACTGTTTATGTTTTGTCTCCAATGTTTACTTATGAACTTAGTTTATTGGGCGCCATCAGCGCTAGTATTGAGGTTAGTAATAGCCGCCATAATAACTTGGTTTATTGATGGTAATATTTTGAGTGTTGGCAATTGAAATGTGGATTGCTCTACTTTATAATCAATATAATAAATCGATAGTTTTATACCTAGGTAAACATTTTTTCTCTTTTTCGGGACTAAGAGATGTAAGGGTAATGATATAATTAAGTTTGATTTTTATGTAAGGAACATGAGTATTTCGCATAGATTTAATTTATGAGTTCTATATTGTTCTTTCTGGCTAACAAATACGTATTTTTGCTAACGTAAATTAGTGATGGTGATTACTAAAACATTTAATGCGTTCTTCTAATGAAATCATGCTATTGTGATCACAAAATATTTTATACATTATTTCTCCCCTTTATAGGATTTTTCATATTAATTGTTGTTCATAGTTTTTTTAATATCTAATAAACAACCTATTTGTTAAATCTTTTCTACTTGCTCTAATTTTTTTAAACTTATTTATTAAGTATAACGCTATCTAAATTGTTGTCTGGTAATTGAATTAGGGGAATGTTTATAATTTATATATTGTTGAGGTTGACCTCGGGAACGAGTGCCGCAATTGCTCCAAATTGCCTGTTCTGGGTATTGGTTTCTTGCCCAGTTTTTTTTATAGTCTTTACTCACTTAGCACACTCTTTCTTTTTTGTTGACTAATTAATTTATTTTGTATTTGAACTCTATTAGCTAGGTTTTAGGTTTAGAAATAGGGTTCACAACGATCACATAATGTTTTAACAAATTTTTCACTAAACTTGTTTCTTGATATACCAAAATTTACTTTGGTGTCTGGTCGAAACGGTTCTGTCTGCTTTGGATGGTAACAACTTCCTAAATGTCCCGACTTCTGAAGCTGATGGCGATTCTGTGCCTGGGAGGGTCTGACGGTAGTTGTTCTGGTACTAATTTTGAATACATCACTTTGTGAGGGTCACCCTCCATCTTTAATGGTTTTCAAATTTTTTCCGCTAGCTACAATATTTTGCAATAATCCACAACTTTTGGTAGGGTGGTGCCATCTCTAAGAAGGTGTTGTCTTATTGACCAATTGTTCACACACAGTATTATTTGTGCACGCAGAAACTTATCCTCCAGGTTATCAAACTCTCAAAGAGTAGCAAGAGCTCTTGAGTTCAGCATAGGAGTCCTCAAACGGTTCACTGGGACGTTGTTTCCTGTTTAAAAGGTTGAACAGTTATGGTTTCATTCTTATAAGGAATACAGTGATATTTAAGAACCGAAAATATAATATTCACTGTTTCTTCTTCAGGCTTAATGATAGTTTAGGTTTTATAGAGGCGGACAGCATCTCACCCTAGGAGGTGTTTAAGCCTGGCTATTTGTACGCCATTAGATTATTCTCCAGTCTTCTTCCCGGAATGCCTCAAAATTCTTCGCCAGGTCTTCGGCAAGATTAAGGAAATCTGGCTTATTAAATTCCATTATAATGTCTGCTTATCAGCAGGATGGACTCTCACTTACGAACTTTGACACACAGCGTGCTTTTTAAACTGTTAATCCAATGCAAACACCACTGACCATGTTTCATAAATATAACACGAATTATTGTATAACATAGCTTATTAGTACATATATGCCACAGTTATGAAAAGTACACAACGATTAAATTAGACAAAGAATGAAAGGCTATTGCAATAATTGCAATGCCAAAAAGCTTAAACGTTGAATTCTTACAACCAACCAACAAATAACAACCTTAGTCAAGTGTAGCGCCACTATGAACCTACCATTTATTTAACATTATAAATAATTTCAGGACCTCTAGCTGTGTTGACATTATTTAGTTCTTGACTATTATGAGACATATGTAGTTGTTGTTCCATCTCTGGTCTGTTGTGTTATTGCGCATGCGCGGTTTGTTTTTTCAGTTGCGTTTAACAGACTTTTAATGTTTGTCCGTGTGTTTGTGATCTCCAGAGCGATTAATTAATTTCGGCAGCTATTAGACAAAATTCAATCTCTAATATAGACTCGTTTAATGGCTGATAAAATAAAGAACAGCACGCTGAATAAATAAAAGATGGCATTCTTACATTTGAACTGTATAAACTCAACAGGTTGATTCAGATGTGTGGCATATCATGTAGGGATGGAGAACTTATGGTTTTTCCACGGTATTGCTTATCTTATTAAGGGATAAATAATTGGCCGTGGAGTCCGTCTAACTGATACAGGGTGGTCAGATCTCCCAACAAGGTTTATAGTTGGAAAATCTTTATTGTTGAACACGGGTCGTATCATCTATAAATGTATGTAGTAGTTGAAACCAACTGGTTCAGCTCAGATTACTTATGTATTTTTAAAACCCTGCCGTATCTATTAAACCATAATTGATTATTGGGCTAGGTTTATTACAGAAACATAGACAGCAAGTTAAATAAATGCGAGTTTAATGTTTACAAATCTTAGAGTACAATACAATTTAATTTTCAGATTATTAGATTATTTTTTTCTGTAAAATTAATTATACAACAAGTGGTAACTGTCTCCTTAATAGGACTAAAAGACAAGCTACTGTAACATAACAGTCTTTAAATAACAGAGAGAATCAACAGGATACTTGAAAGAGGGTTAAGCTCTAGTGAATATTACAGCTTAATACTGTGGAACTTAAGTAACAATTCTATCGATAAAACATAACGTCAAAATAGTATTTCTAGACAACAAACTCTTTTAAAAGGTTTAGGTGATCACCATTTAATTTACAAAGACCAAAAAATAGATGGCACGTAGGGACTTTTAAGAACATCCGAAGAGGCAATTGGAAGGTTCAATCCAAATTAGTAAAGCCTTAACCAATGAAAATACATGATAGAGAACAAAGCCCACAAAGTGACACGCATATAGATATACCGGGGCACAGGAATGCTCCAGGAAACCTATAATTCCAAAAACAGATGCAAGGCAAATAGGTCGCAAAACACTAATAAAAGACTAAGCCCTGCGGCTTAATGCGTGTTGAAACTTGGATGGTGCTAGTCACTTTGTATATTTCTCTTTATTGATACCTTAGTTTGTGTTATTGTGTGTATTTCTTTTCCTGTGTGAACTAGGGAGATGTTCTGATATTTTTAGGTTATAGTTAGTACAGTGTTCTTAACTTAATGGCAACTGCTAAATTTTGTGGTTGTGTAAACCACCCCGATAACTTTTGCTATGTATGTGGTAAGTTCACTCCAAAAACCCAAAGAAATCCAATCACTGACTTAGTTAAGAAGGCTTATAAACTGTACTTTGATTGTGCTCTTGGAGATCCGGATAAACTCTTTGCACCTCATATTGCTTGCATAACCTGCAAAGCTACCCTTATAGAATGGATGAATGGAAACCGCCTAGCCATGCCGTTTGCTGTTCCAATAGTTTGGTGCGAGCCAAATGATCATATGGATGGTTATTTTTGCCTGACAAATATTGCAGGACATTCTAGTAAAACTAAACATAAAATTAAATAGCATAATGTTTCTTCAGTTCATATGCCTGTGCCTCATGGGGAAGGCTTACCTGTTCGTGCTTGTCACTTACAAATCACTGCATCAGAACCATTAGAGGAAAGTAAATCAGAAGATGCACAACTTTTGGAAGAGTACATCCCCGAAACTCATGACAGATCGCCTCACCTCACAAAGCAGAAGGGACTAAACGATTTGGTCCGTGATTTGAAACTTTCTAAACAGCAAGCTGAACTGTTGGCTTCTATATTGCAACAATGGAACCTTCTAGAATAAGATACAAATATCTCAAGTTTTAGAACAAGAAATAGCTGTTTGTCTGGATATTTTGAAATGAAGAATTCAATGTATGTATGCACAGACGTGAATGGTTTGATGATGGAGTTGGGTGTTCAACATAATCCATATGAGTGGGGAATATTTATTGATTCATCTAAAGCAAGCTTAAAAGGAGTGCTATTTCATAATGGCAACAAACTTCCAGCAGTACCTTTGGCGCATGCGATGGACATGAGGGAAACTTGTGAAAGTATGGCTTTGCTGATGGAGGGAATCAAATATAAAGACTATGAGTGGCAGATATGCTGTGATTTGAAAGTTGCCGCACTGCTTACAAGTTTACAGGGTGGATTCACAAAATACTATTGTTTTTTGTACTTGTGGGGCAGCCGAGGCACCAAGAACCACTACAAAGTCAAGGAATGGCCTATGAGGAAATTATACATTGCTGGAAAGGAAAATGTTAAATTTACCCCATTGATTGAGCCGAGTAAAGTCATTTTGCCTCTGCTTCATATAAAGTTAGGCTTGATGAAGAACTTTGTAAAAGCGATTGATAAATAAGGTCAGGCCTTTAATCATTTGAAAAATAAAGTTTCCTAAGTTGAGTGAAGCAAAGCTAAAAGAAGGTATATTTATTTGGCAAAAAATTATGGCATTGTTGAAAGATCCAACCTTTGATGCTAAGCTTGCAAATATCGAGTTAGCTGCTTGGTCCTCTTTCAAAGCCATTGTTTACGTATTTTTGGGCAACAGAAAAGACGATAAATATGTTTCCATGGTGAGGGGTCTAATGGACAACTACAAGAACATGGGGTGTAGAATGTCACTAAAAATTCAATTTTTACATTCGCATCTTGATTTTTTTCCCAGAAAATTGTGGCGCTGTTAGTGACGAATAGGGTGAACGCTTTGACCAAGATATTCTGACCATGGAGCATTGTTACCAAGGACACTGAAACCCCTCGATTATGGGCGATTACTGTTGATTTATTTTTAGGGAGACTGATGAAACACCTTACAAAAGAAATGCATCGTCATCCCATTTTGTCAAAGAATGAATGATAGTAAACTTTGTAAATAATAATATCATGGATTAATGTGGATTTTTAATTGCTTTTTGTTGGTTTAAATTAGTTTGTCAAATAAAATTGACATTAAACTTTGTACTATACATATTAATATCATGGCTTAATGTGGATTATTTTAGTGCTTTTTGTTGGTTTAAATTAGTTTTTTACTCTATCAAGAAAACATAGGTGAGTTCCGAGGTCTATGTTTTGTTTGTATTTAAAATGGTAAATAGTTGCTAATGTCGTATTGTTGTCTTTGTATTAGTGCCATGTACCTTGATAATTTGACGTAATTGAGATAATTTTATTCTTCCGCTGAATTCAGCACCCGAAAATTAGTTATATCCACCCATTTACAAAACAAACACAGAAAAAAAGTTTAAATTTGTTGACCAGTGCTATTACCACCTTGTGAAGAAACACCTTCAAGACTGCAGCCTGGAGTTACTGGATTTTCTTTCCTGTAGACAGGACATTTTTTGAGCAGTAATAAATTGTGAAGGAAAACACAAGCATTATGTTATGTCTTGTAGTTTGTTCACAGCAAGGGGTATAGGATTCAAAAGTACTCTAAACCTATTGACAAGTATTCCAAATGCATTTTCAAAGGCCCTTCTAGCTCTACTCAGGCTGTAGTAAAAAACTCTCTTCTCTATTGTCAGCTATCGATCGGGATATGGCTTCATTAAATTTGGCTTGAACGTGAAAGCATCATCTCCCACAATTACATAGGGCATCTCATGACAAAACCCCGACAGGAACTTTGGGGGAGGCAAATTTAAAGGACCACTATCTAATTTCATTCCCAATGGACTTTCTTTAAAGAGAGTAGACTAGTGCATCCGACTATTGCTGCCAATGTCAACAAAAATAAACTTGTAGTCTGCGTCCACGAGGGCAAGTAGTAAAGTACACTTATGATGGCTTTGAGCGTTGATTCAACAATCCCGGATTGCGTATTTGGGGCGATGCGTAAAGAATAAGTTAGGTCTTGGAAGGAGTTTCCTGTAACCAAATACCAAACAGTAGCACAGAACCTGCACCTTGGTGATATTGCTTTACTCACTACGGTATCTTGATTCTGAATTAAGGGAGCAATTTTGGCAAGCAATTCGTTCAAAATATCTTCCTTTATACGGGTGTAGTTTGAAAATGATGATGGGTCTTTGTGGTTGTCGAAATTTTAAAATATACGGGGTTAGTAATACACAATTCTGTGAGAAATCTAAAAAGATCAAATACAATAATTTTCGTTATGTTTACCTTAGTCGAACGACACAAATAGGGATCCTCCTCCAACATCTCGCAGCTGCAGCCAATCCCGACTCCACAAAATTATCCTACATTTTCTGCGCTTCCTTGGTGCATCAATGATTGAAAATATCTCCATCTCGCCTGTTGTCTTTGACAAATACATATTGCCTACAAAGTATCGTCGTTCTATAAGTCATCATCACGTTCTATGTTTGTTGATAACAGGGCTAGCGTTCTCTCGCGGCTCTCGGTAAACTGGCCGAATGGCCTTCAGATGCTGGGCCTCGTTTAAAGCCAACCCAGTAGTGCTGCCTGCTTGACACTCAGCAGCGCACCACACACATCAACAGGCACTGAAATCCAGCAGACTATCTAATAACGAACCGGCACCGTGTGTGCGGCAGGCTTTAGTGCCTTGGAACGTCTCCTGGTTGAGTGGTTGTGATTGAAGATTGAATGGGGTATATTATGAATAAAAACCTAAGTTTATTCTTCCAAATTTGTCATAGTGTTCTACGTTTGTTTCATTGTAGCTTAATAATGTTACAATATCCTAGCAGGGTATATCACACTAGAGGCTATCTAGTAAGGCAATGCCTCGCACATAATCAAATATTTTATTCAAGCTGAAGAATCTCTAATTGGGTAATGGTCTTGATTCCCCAAGCTTGGTATGTATCAGTGAAAGTTCACTTTGCTGCCATGTGTTGTTCCAGATCTTAAGGCAGTAAGAATCTATTTTTGTACTCATACCTGGTGAAAGATCGGTGCCAACAGATGAAATGGGACAACGTTACCGTTACTTTTCTCTGCTGAAAGCCTTAACTAAAGAGTGATATCTATAACTTAAATATACTGACAAAATAAGTTGCTTCTATCAACATACGGTAAGTAGTTACTAATGAGTTCTTCTGACGACGCCCCAAATATACCGAAATAAGCCAAAAGGTTATATTATTTTAGCTTATTGCCCTTTTCTAAGTCCACGAAATATATTAGTATAGCTTTATTTAGTATTAAATAGGGAGGTTTTATTAACAAATTGATACTGGCCTTCCAGAAGTGAATTTATTTCAGTTATTCTCGGATGAGTGTATATAAGCCCCATCTATTTATAAATTTCGGTAGAATATTTTCGAACGCTTTCTGTCCTTTTGAAGTGAAAGTTATATCTATCCGGCGAGAAAAACCGGTTCACATTTCCTGCGAGAATATATTTTGGCTGACGGAAATTTGGGCTACCTCTCAACATTATGGAGGCAGGAATGGACGGGTCAGAATATGTTTTGGGTGAGACAGGAATAGACGGATGAAGACGTCATAATCTATTTTGTGATATATTAAGCAGAGCCCACCGACCACTCACTCCTATTGCGAAATTCTTTTACCCTTTTAGCCCATACGTATCCCCTAATACCCCTGGTCTATTATTGTCTCAACATTTCGGGCCATCACCTGCCTATTTCTGTATGTTTGAGACCAAAAATATATTCAGACGTCATCAGGGTTGCGGCTTTCTGGGTAGAGGGACTGACCATATTTCTCTCAGTCTATGTGAGACTTCCATCGAGAGGCACCTGAGGATCCAGGGTACGTTCCTCAGCTGCTGAGGCCCACCAACCAATGAAATTAGACATCGGAGGATTTGAAACAAAATCATCAACGTCTTTTTAGGGAATCGAACCATTGGGACACACTCACCATAATAAATTCAAATGAAGCAAAAAATAAATAAATAGAAAAACACTCCAAAATCCTCCTAGGAATTCGAACCAATGGGGCACACTCCCTACACACAAAAAAATCCAATGGGACAAAATATGACTGGGCATGATCGAAAACGATTAAAGGGTCAATGACCTCTGTTACACATGACTACGTCACTGGTGAAAACCCTGAGTGTAAAGGGAAAAGGTGTTTTGATCTGGTGAGCGGAAGAGGGGCTCTAATATGCCCCACGCATTATTACATCTAATCCACCGCTATAAATAACATCTAAGACCTGAAAGTAGGTCACGTTTTCAAGGTCAAGCAAGCGCTCATGCACACACTTTGCTACTGATGCATTATTAAAGTAAATTAAACAGCGTAATGTATCTTCTTGTTGAAGGTTGTTCATCTTTTTGTAAACAGCGTAATATATCGTTTGGTTTTTCTAAGGTTGTTGCATCTTTTGGTAAATTAAATAGCGTAAAATAGCCTCTTGTTGTTTGAAGGGTGTTGCATCATTTAGCAACGTATATAGCAGTGGTTCTCAATAGGCGGCCAGTGGGCCAGATGCATATACATATGCAGATATATACAATATATAAATAACCCAACAACACTGTATTGCACCGCACGTCTGACAACCCTATGCTAGACATGACGGAAGAAGGGAGGGTGAAGGTAATTTAAAAGACAAACAGTCGCGGCTTTCGTGCCAGCGTGAGTCATTATAACAGTAACCAATCATTGTCGTTTGGTTTGTTGTAGTTTTACTATCGTTTTATACTCCTCAAGTGTAGGCTATTTGGCAATGGTACACATAATAACACTTCTTTCTTTAATTTGATGTATTTAACGTGCACTTTTGGAACCGACTGATTATATCAGAACACGAGAGTTTCTAAGAGCAAGAGCGAAAGGGCCCACCAATTTTGCAGGGAAAGTATTTTCACATAACCTTCCAGGGCTATTTTACGTGCCACAATCATTGTGAAACCGATGGGCTTACCTCCCTTTCGAAGAAAGTTGTGTTACGGATTTTATATATAACTGCAACCCGCGCTGAGAGGTAATTGAGAACCACTGGTATATAGTGATGGAGAGCTTATATGGGGTTCGAGATGTGACTTCTCATATCATAACTTATAGTATATTATTATTTTATTTGGTGCTAAGAATATTCCTGTCCATTCAAAGATTTGTTATAAAATGACAACATCCCATTTCCCATCATCTTCTCATGACAAATGTTACGTTTTCTCTTTCCAAACAAGACACATTTTTTAAAAGAAAATATACATTACAACTTGTTGATTTCTCTACATAAATTATTGTGTAAAAAAATTAATCGTCAAGGCTTTTTTTATATAGCATTTATAACATTTTAATATTCTTACAATTTTAAATGAACGCTTAAAACTTCAGACACAAAGATTTATGATGTTCTTTGTTTCCATGGCTGCTTGATAAATCGTGAGAACTATTCAGTGTGTAGACTAACTGTCGTAAGCCACGATGATAAAATCCAACTTGATATTCATGGTAATGCTGTAAAATCCATCAGTTGAATCAAATATTTCCTCTCAAATGCATTTAAGTGAATCTAAATTGAATATTTGTATAAAGTTGAACACATATTTTTTACTTTTTAAAATACAATTTTTTAAACAAAATAATAAAAAATTAATATCTAAAAAAATCAATTCTATATTGTAGTGATATTTTTAGTTTTCACAAATAGTTTGAAAATAATATATATATTTTTTTATTGTATCAGGAGTACATATTTATTCACTAAACATAGTCCGTGCAAGCACAATGTGCTTGTCAGCTGGTGCCTCACCTTAAATGTCGTACTTACATGTAAGAGTTTAAATATATGATGAATATATTACATTTCTTTATGTCTATTCTTACAATATAACATAAGTCTAATACTTAAATTTAAGTCTATTAAATCTACTACATTACTTTTTACTAAATCTTCAAAAACTAATCTCTAGTTCATTTCATAGCTTATTTGTCATATTTGATCACTCTAGTATTATTATTTTATTAAGTCTCTGAGCCAATTAGTCATTTTGTTTTTCTCTTTTAACATTTTTTATTTTATATATTCCCAAAAGGATATCCGATATATTGTTAAAAATTGTCAATATTATTTTCATGTTTTTTTCTCGTAGGCGTATTTATTTATATATAAATGAATTTTATACCGTCAATTTCTGGTGTTGTGACTATGAGCCCGTTTTACTTTATATGTTTCTTAATAGTATTACTGAATATTATTTTATAGTTGTACATTTTATTTTTTTACTGTCAATGCTTTCCACTCCTTATTCATGAATTTGGTACTATTGTTGTATTCACACATCGTTTTAAAAATATTTCTTTGAATATAACTTATTTAATTTAATTTTAGATCATTGTTTTTCCCCAGGAAGTAATACCATAGCCTAGATGTGATTCAATTAACCCGTGATAAACTATTTTTAGAATATCACATGTAACATAATATTGTTTTAGTACCTATACATGTATTGACCATCCCCACCCTTAGCTTCCTTCTTATATGTCTATATGAGTATTTAATTTCATATGAGAATCGTCTCAACTTACGTAAATGTTGAGCAAGTACACGGTTTCATAATATTATGTAAACGATTACCCTTTATAACTAATTTATACTTTTTAATATGAGTTAGTCTCAGTTTGTTTGCGTTTTTTTAAATGTTAATTATTCATTTATTATATGAAGTGCAGTTTTGAATCCTATTAAAATCTTCTTGCAACATTTGTTTAGTTTTATCAACATTTTTATTCACCGCGTACGGTATTGTGGCATATTTATGTATGCTGATGACACAATGCTGTACGCGGTGCATAAAACTGTTGATGGAGCTAAACAAATGTTGCAGGAAGATTTTAACAGGATTCAAAACTGCACTCACGATACAGCATTGTGTCGTCAGCATACATAAATATAGCGCAGTTCTGTATACAGTTTGACAATGTTCTTGTATAGAATGAGTATAGTAGTATTTACCCAAGATGTATTGAATAAAGAGGTGGGTCGCGTGGATGACGTCACGCCATGCCAAGACCTTGTTCCGCGTTAGTTCGCGTCAACTCAAATTGGTGTCAACTTTTGCTTTCTTCACCCTTCTTTCTTCATATATCTGTCTAGTGCATTATTTGGTTATATGTGCAATGTTATGTTAAGTGTGCAGAATGAAATGGGGATTAAAACAGTATGAAAATGAAATAGGTTCTCTTTGAACACATTTTTATCGTGGCTTATAAATTCAAATATTTTGTGAAACTTTCAAACAAGGAGATTAAATTTTACCCTTGTGAGGATTTTGTTTATTTTTTGGCCAGGCGATTTTTGTAAAAGGAAAAATTGTAGTAAATCGAGAGGGATTTAATTTTTGTTTCAAACATTTTTTCATAGGATGCTTAGTTTAAGCACTTTTCGGATGTGTAATCAGACGCTGAGTGGCGGCTAGATAGCTGCAAAGCGCACCACCTCACAAGCTTCCCCTGCCGGTATGCATCGCTTATCCACAGTGAAATGTAACTAATCTAGAGACTTTATTTGATAAACTCATAAACGAAGTATTGACCAAATATCGAGGGATACCAAGAAAATATATGCAAAAGCAAGTAATGTTCCATTTGACATTGTTGAACTGTTTGTACGAAGAAGGATTGCAATGCGAGTGAAGTATTTAAACAAACACAAAATGTTCAAAGATAAAACAAATAAATTTAACAAGATGACAGTTTAATTTATCATTAGCTAAAAAAAGCTAAAATAATAAGTAAAAAAAAGTTAAAAACAACGCTGCTAACCTTCCCACGGTATTCCAAGCACTAGCCCATAACATTAAAACAAAAAACACACAATATTGAATAAATATAAAAAAAGTCTTACATTGTCAATAAAATAAATCTTTGATCTTGAAGTAATGTTTTATAAGTAACGTTTTTTAGTCGTCTACCACAGTACCACTCAGAAAATTTGGTTTAATAATGAAAATATCTAGTAGAAATCTTCATGCCAAGGTGTAATTTAATACATATAGGTAGTTTGTTTGTTTGTTTAGTGATAATATTGAGTATCCACATTATTAAATTATATTTAAGCAATGGTTTAATTCAAGAGAATGGTATGCCTTAATTGTCGCCATGCAAATAAAGACAATACTAATACAATTCATATTTTTGGTCAAGATAATTATTTAGAATAGTTGTTGAATGATACAATTACAACCACAATGCAATCTATCTTAGAAACAATATGTATTAGAAAATGCTGATTCAAAAGAAAAATACAAATAATAACGTTTTGTGTATAATTAAAACATGTTGATACGAAAAACCGTGTTGCTACAAAGAGTGGTGGGTGCCGCGTGGCATGGAGCTACGTCACGATGTGGGAGGGGAGCGGGGAATCCAAGCCAATGCGACCCACCCTCCTTATTCAAAACATCTTGGTATTTACCCAAGAATAGAGCCTTGTGGTATCTCGATATTTATATCTGACTCTTCACTTTATATTTCTTTTTCTAACAATTGTTTCCAATTTGTTAGTTAATTTCTATATCATTCATAAATATTACCTCTGAGACCAATTTTATAAAGTGATTCTAGTAAAATATATTTATATAACGTATCAAACGCTTTCGACATGTAGGTCTATAAAAAATGTAAATACAAATGTAAAAACAAAGATACTGAAATACTTCTACATCATTTTACTAATGAAATGCTCGAGAAATTAAATAGAGACAAACACATAGCTAATGAATGTATACATTTCTTGGAATCTGTATTATCTTTGGTCAATTATTGTTATATATTTATATAAATAATTTATAAGCTTGTTGGAAACGTATCTTTCCATTATTCTGTCTAAAAGAGTAGAATAGCCCTAGAACTATAATTTCAATATTCTAAATGCTTTAATTTTTTATAAATTGGTCTAGTAAATGCGGTTTTAAGTTTTTGCGGACTTAGACCATGTTGTATACTTTAATTAATTAAATTTGTTATCAACGGGGCAATTTTGACTATTGATAGTTTTCAAGTTTTTTATTATAATTTTATTTATTCCTTGGCTTTTATATATTATATTTACTTTCGCAATAATATCTTATTTTTGAACATGCCAGCCTAGGTATGAACATACTTTGAATTAGGTAATCGTTTCGATTATAGTTATTTTGTCTAGTTGCATATTGCAAGTATGTTGTAGTAGTATGATTTGGTTTTTGAATATTTTACATAGCTTATTTGCAATATTTTATATTTTCTCATTTTGCCTGAAAGGGCATCTATTGCTTCATCAATTGCCATTTTGCTTTTCCTACCCAAAATCTCACATTTTGCCACGTTTTCTTAATATTACTACTCACTTTATTTAGTTCAGTTTGGTAATATAATCGTTTCTCTCTAAAAATTAATTTGTTGATGTTTGTTTGTCTTTAGTACATTATTTTATAGTCACTAGCAGATGGACAACTTTTCCACTTACTGAATAGTTTATCTCTGAGGTGCATTTCTCCGACCATATCTGATGTTATCTATTTCTTTCGTTTATGTTTTCCAACAGAGTTATATTTAATTGGAGTTATTATAAATGTCATTAAATATCTCAGCAATGTTTGCATAAAATGAGACAACATTTTCTTGATTTATTAACTTATCCAAATTGACATTTTCAAGTTTAAATTTAACCATATTATCATCAAGTTTAGTTTATCCAATAAAACAGAGCTATTATTAGTTTTATTTTTAAAAAAATCATTAGTTTTTTTGGATTAACTTTCTAAGCTACCATATAGTGTAAATAATGTTATTCTTTATTATATTGCTTGTTATTTGTCTAGATGTGTTAACAGATATATGGCCCGGCTCGGTGGCGTAGTTGGCTAACGCGCTTGTCGTGTTGAGCTCGACTGCTGAGGACGGGGAGATCGAGGTTCGAATCTCGGTCGGGTGAACTGGGGGTGGTTTTTCCTAAATGGTTTTCCACTCTCCTTCCACGCAAATGCGGGTTCACTTCCTTTTATTCAACCTTCCCAATTCCTAATCCATTAGAGTAATTAGTACTTAAAGCGTATAACCCGAACGGGTAGTAAGACGCGGTGCTAAATATTATTATTATTAACTGATATATGATCAAGATAATGATAATAATAATAATAATAGCTTATGAAAATTGCCATTCTAAGTCAAATTGTAATCTTTTGATTATCATCGGTAAACACTTTACAATTTATTTATGTTTGAATTGGAAATTTTTAAATTGCTTCATGTAGTAACAATATGTTTATTATGTTCCTTATCACAATATGACGCTTAAAACTTTGGTAGGTATGCAAGCAAACGTACTACATAAAATTATTAATGGTATTGCAATATATACGCTTTTTATATTAATCTATCATATTTTCGTACTTTTTGTTTGTTATTATAGTACTGTTCCGGTTAGTTGTAAAGCAACAACAGAATTTTTTCAAAATGTAAGTATTGTAGAAAGTGATTAATATTTTTTTTTAATATAAGTCGATTCTTAATTTTAACATAATAGAAAATATAGATACATACACACCTAATCACGCCATTCCCTTACGGAGTAGATAAGAAACTGTGAATATAACTCAAAAAACAACTCCGTACTTAATCCATCCTCACTAAATTTCTCCACACTTCCCTATCCTAGCATACTCCCTTCACTTCAAAATCCATACACCGAGACATACATGCTCTTTTATTCCTAAAACTCTTATATTCTGAAAATTGAAAAATGACACCTGGACACGGGAATCGAACCCGGGACCTTCGGCTTAGTACGCCAATGCTCTTACCACTGAGCTATCCAGGATTCGTTCCGTGCCACTCATAGTTGAGTGAAGAATGACCATGGGCACGGGACGAATCCTGGATAGCTCAGTGGTAAGAGCATTTGCGTACTAAGCCGAAGGTCCCGGGTTCGATTCCCGTGTCCAGGTGTCATTTTTCAATTTTCAGAATATGATATCTATGAGGGACTATCCACACTAAAATGCATTAACAATAGTTTCGGCTATTTGTTTCATTAAAACTCTTAGGCTATGTGTACACAGTCTCAACAACTTTTCGTCGTTACAATGTGTTCAATAAGTTTTAATGTAAGTGTGTCCACATGCAACGACACGACAAAACAGTGTTTCAGCAGTTGAAAAGAATTGTGAAGGGCCACAACATTGCGACGACTTGGATGCGCCTAGTGCAAACAAATGGAGCTGTGTACACTGGCGACAATTCTGTCGTTGCTCACCAGATTTCGCTTGGACCAGCTCATGACTTCAGTCTAGTTTTAGAACAAATACCACATATCGTTCGATCATACTCCTTCTCCAATTGGTGTCCTGCTGGGACATTGATTGTCCAACTAGAGCAAAAAGTTCACCAAAACTCGAAATACCCATTCTATAATAGGAAAAAAAACTTATCGGAATCATTACTATAACGCTTAAAACTTATATAAAAGGTTCCAAGTGAAAGTCTTTCTCTTTAAATGGGGTGTACCTAAAATTGACATTCGCGTCCTCGTCGTTTTCTATTGCAGGCTATAAGAGCAAAAATGGCACCTACTTCTTCTATGTCCATTATGATAATGGATGTAATATAAGTTTATGGAATTTTGTTTTCCCTGGCAACAAATATTTTCCCTGTGAACACACACACCAACGACGCAATTGTTTTGTCGTTCATCTGCTGCTTTGCAGTTGCTATCCAGAAAGGTAGCAACCAAAAAGTGTGTAGACAATTTGTTGCCTGTGTACACATGAACTTAATGTTTCTCTTTTTAACATATCCATCTACAACATTTAGACACGTCATGGCCTACTCCTTCCATTTTATCCATGCACTTAACCTTCATATATTTGTTTCGTCACTCGATCCATACTCATCCTATCAATATGCCCAAACCACCGCAAGACACTTCTTTCACATTGGCCTATCGGATTATCATTCGAACCACACTCCCTCAGCCCCCATTCATTACTGACTCCGTCCATGCGAGTTTTTCTACACACATTTTTTAGGTATCTCATTCCAACAGCATTCACTATGCTCTTATGTTTCTTCTAACAAATCCACGCCTCATATCCGTAAAACAACGTTGGCATTAACACGCGTTTATATACTGCCATATTTGCCTCTTTTGATACTTTGATACTTCCTCATTATTTGCAATAGTCCACATATATTCAATTAGTCTCCAAGATGCATTCACACGTCTGTCGATTTCACCATATATTCTTCCATTTTTACAGAACAATCTGCCCATAGGCACAAAATCATTCACTTTGTCTAACCGTTTTCCATTTATAACAAGTTGACAATCATTTCTTGATCCATCTTTGTCAAAAACCAATACTTTAGTTTTGGAGACATTTATACGAAGATCCATTCTGTCTGTTGCCACGTTCAAATGATTTAATGCATTCTGCAAGTTACTCTAATTCTCAGCTATTAATACGGCATCGTCTGCATATAACAGGACTCTCACATCATATTGTCCAAGTACACCAACCACGTCCTCACAAGCATCCCTCATACACTTATCCATGAAAACATTAAACAGCCATGACGATATAACACAACCTTTTCCAACATCCTGTTCAATGTCAAACCATTCGCTCAAAGCTCCATCCACCCTAACGCATGCTTTACTTCCATCATACACCGCCTTAATTGCATTTACTAACCATTTATCCAAACCATACTCTTTTAGTACATTCCATAACATACTCCTATTCATCAGATCAACAAATTAACAATAAACTATCTTTCCTACTGACATACATATCTCAATCACTTGTTGCAATGAAAATATTTGGTTCACGCAACCTCTACCTGGCATGAAACCATATTGCACACACCAAATCTTGCCCGAAGTTCTTTCACGCACTCTCAATTAAAACTTTTCCAAAAACTTTGCCTTAAATAATCAACAAACTAATTGCCCTATCATTCTTACATTTAATATTACTGCCTTTGTCTTTATACACAGGAACAATTACGGCAATTTTTCAGTCATTAGGAACGTTTGCAATCCCAGCACACACATTGAACAATTCACACAATTTGCCAAATAATACCATGCCCTCACGCTTAAGCATTTCTCTTGTGATCACATCTGCGCCCGCCGCTTTGCCATTCTTTAACATTTTCATAGCTTTAAACGCCTCAGCCTCGTTAATTCTTTCACTCCTTATAACATTTTCCTATTTTCTATTACGTCTGCAACAGTTTCTCCATACAATTGCTCAAAATACTTTCTTCATTGTTCTCTTATACCATTTTCACACCAGATAATCTCACCACGTTAATTCTGAATGCCATAGGTATTTTCTTGCACTCCTTGTTTCGTTCTCTTTACCCACTTCTAGAAGCTCTTCTTATTGCCTTCAAAATCATTCTGCATTCTCTCTCCTTGTTTTAATCTCAATTGCTCTTTACTACTTTCTCTTTGTTTATGTCTCACAACCTCTTATGTTTTGTTTCGCTCTTTACAGAAATCATTCTTTTCTGTGCTTTTTTTCTTTTCTTTCACAGCTTATTTCGCCTGTTCATTCCACCATGCATAATTTTTTATGTTTCCCACCACCGCAGATCCACACACAGCTTTCGAGCACTCAACAACAGCCTCTTTTATTCTGTTCCAAGCTTTTTCAATAGCATTAGCATTTATTTCAACACTCCAGTCATGCTCTTGTAAAGTTAATTTTTTGCCTAGCAATATTTCAAATTGCGCTCTCACACTTTTATCCTGCAACTTTTCCACTTTAACTCTTATTTGCTTACTACTATAGCGCTGCTTCCTCACAAAATTCCTGCTTAATTCAACTTCTGAAATCACTAGGGAGTGATCCTTTCCACATTCAGCTCCACGCACAACCCTAGTATTCTTTACTAAACTTCTCAGTCTCTCATCATACACCACAAAATCAATCCTCGTTCTCGAATCGCCCCTTTTCTGTGTATACAAGTGAAAATATTTCTGCTTAAGCCATGTATTCGACACAAATAAGCCTTTTTCTAAACACAGTCTCACTTATTCATCACCATTCTCGTTTATCCTGTCATCACCATACCTTCTTAGCGCTCTTTCTGAATTCTCTCTTTGGGTACCCACTAATCCATTAATATCTCCTAACAAAATAATTATTTCAACCGGTTCACATGCATTCAAGACTTAATTGAGCTCATTTCAAAACTCCACTCTCACATTCTCGTCTTCAACTTCCACCGAAGCATAACCAGCATAGAAATATAAGTATACAAATTAAATAATATCGTGTTAATAATGTGTACTATTTTTAGTCTAATCATTCTATTTGCCACGTTTTAAAAAGAGTTAAAACTAAACAAATACATTTAAAGGCACATATCTTAATAAGGTTGCCTACATCTAGGGATGTGGTATCGAAAGAAAAGTATCGATAACAGTAAGTATCGGTATCGAAATTTTAATTTGGAAAAATGTAATTTTTAATCTAGTATTAATTATCTCTTACCCGCTTCGGTGGCCGCGTGATATAGTGCGCTAATCTTGTGTTGGACTGGACTGCCGAAGACGGGGAGATCTGGTTTCGATCCCGGTTGGGGGCACTAAGGGCGGTTTTTCCTAAATGTATTTATAATAGCCTTCCACGCAAATGCTGGTGCATTTCCTCTAAATGAAGCCTTTCTAGTTACAAGCCCATTAGTGTAATTAATACATAGGCGTATAACCTGAACAAGCAGTAAGACGCGGGACTAAAAAATTTCTCAACTTTGGCATCATAACTGTACTTTCATTTTTATTTAAACACTGAAAACTATAATGGTTTTTAATACTTTAGAAATAAATTTTATAAGATGCTTTTTCACTATTCAACTTCTCAAAAAAAACTCCCATAATTCACTTCCAGGAGGTGCTATTTTTCACTACATTCGTCGTTTATATACTCTATCCAGATAGATTATTAACTATTGACAAACAATTAGAGATGACCATTTTCCGGGAAATTTGAATAGGAAAATTTTCCGCATTGCTGGCTTGCGGTGGAGGGGATAAATGTTAGAGGTGGCACCTAGAGCCTATTTTACTTCAAAATATAGTGTGTTAAGAAACGAGTGGGTTTATCATAAGAGGGCAAGGTGCTGGAGAAGGGGGAGGGGTAGCT
>CABFOV010002783.1:59193-77634 GCA_902141375.1 Timema poppense
GGGGGGGGGAAGTTGGGCCAACTTTAAAATTATTTTAATTAACTTATTGACGATAAAAAATTGAAGTATTATTTATGAACATAACGGGTTTACAAAGGCTCGTATTCATTTGTTTCTTTACTACGTTTTTTTAGCACCGGGTATTACCAGCCGTTAGGTTTTTACACCTATGTACTAATTACTCTAAAAGTGTTAGGGATGAGGAAGGTTGAATTTAGAGGAATTGCACCCAAGAGAGTGGAAAACTGTTTAGGAAAAACCGCCCTCAATGCAGCCGACTGGTACCGAACACCGATTTCCCAGTCATGGGTAGTCTAGTCTTTTGCGAGAGTAGCGCTGTAGATCATGTGGCCAGCGAGGATCGTTTGATGATGTTTCTGGTGTTAACGCCCTTAGGTGAAATTAATCTTAAGTATAAACGTTGACATTTGGATTATTTTTTTTATCTCGATTACATTATAGTTCCATTTAATCGGTTGAAATTACTTTATAGAAATAATAATTGAAAATTTTCCGTCCCACATTTCTACAAACAATAGAAGAATATATGCTATGCCCTGCTTGGAATACCTTATGAATTCAACGAGTTATACAACAGCTTCTTTTGTTTAGTTTGTGATGACCTTGCTCATTGATAGAGGAAGGGGTAGTGTAGACTGGTCTCCACTCATCCCGTCAAACGCTCAGGCGACTGTATTGATAAACAAAGATGAAATAACAGCTATAAATTATGATGAGCTTAAAAGTGTCGGAAAAAAGTATCGAGTTAAACAATACTTGTAACGAAAGGAAAATATCGATATTACTAAAGTATCGATACCTTTTCACATTCCTACCTACATCTAATGAAGACCAAAGTGATTTTCCATTGTATATTTAGAAATAATTCTATTAAATTTTAGTATCTAATAATACAATTTTTTGAAATAAAATTTAATATTGCGTTTTATTCGTTGTTTAAATTTGCGGAATACTAACACATTTTAGAGGATTTAAATACTTTTATTAAATAGCTACATCATTTTAACAAGCATAGGCCAACTTATAATTAAAAATTTAACATGAGCTTTTAATGCATGGAGTTTACTGTTATAATGTAAAATATTCAAATACTAGGCCTATTGATACTTTGTAAACTCTTAAATTTTCGATTTTCATAATCAATTAATATTTGATACTAATGTCATATTTTATGTGGCCTTATAAAGTTTTTATTTACACGTAAAGATGTTTTTATTCAATTTCATTAAAATACTATATTTGTATTAGTTGTCATAACTTTTTAACTACGGTAATTTTCAAATTTCAAACAGGTTTGATCCCTTTCCAAGAGATTTATGTTTCACTGTATTTGGTTTTACTTCTTGCTACCATTCTAATACATAGGGGTTCTTAAACTTTAAAAAATCAACGCAGTCAGCCAAGACCCCTGTGACTTTATAGCACCCCTTCGGGGGGAGGGGGGCATATATACGTACATAAACTTTTAATTGCTGAAGGTGTATTGCACTTTAAAGGTTATGGGTTTGGCCTTTAGTAAGTTATGGAAATAAGCCCTGTGAGTGGGAATGTTCTATAAGAATTAAAGATGTGACCATGGAATATAATTACAAAGGGGCGTGGTTGTATAGAGAAGAAACGTCTCAATTTCAGCACCAACTTAAAATCATTCTAGCGCTCTAGTATACGGATAAAGATCAATTAGTCTCCACTTACAACTCATTGTATTTTTAATTCAAGATTTTTTTTGTTTCAAATATTAGTTTCCGAGCTTTGTTCCAAAAGCTTATGTATTTGTATTTCATACGTAAACCTTATTTAAATTTAATCCATATTTATAAACAGTTGTGTATATAATGTGTACTTTTTTTTTTTTAGGATAATGGAACTGAACGTGACGTTTAACATACTGGTGTTAACGATTGGATTGCTGTTCAATGGCACACTGCTTGTAATCTTTATCCGTGAGCGCACCATGCGCACAGTAGCCAACGCATATATAGTTAATCTGGCCCTGACAGACTTAGTGTTATCCATTGGCTTCTTACCTCTTTTTACCGTGAACATATTAACCGGTAAATGGTTGTTTGGCAACATTGCCTGTAAAATGGCCAACATCTTGGGCGTTGGAGTAATGGCGGTGTCCGTATATACATTTAGCGCTCTAAGCGCAGAACGTTACTATACTATCTGTAATATTCTGCGCCTCCGTTTAAATTCCACGTGCTATTTCAGCAAGAAACACACTACACTAATCATCATCATTTCTATCTGGGTGTTCTCTTGCCTGTTGTCCATTCCATACGGTATAAATGCTAGAGTAATAGAAGATTCATGTGTTCGTGTCAAATACTCTGAGGACGGGGATTTCTATTCATTCTCAATTATTATCATTGAACTTTTGGTGTGTTTTTTAATACCGGGTATTGCAATAACGTTTTTTTATGTACTGACCTCTAGAAAAATCACTAAAAGCGTGCAAAATATTCCAGGGGAAACTATGGGCCATTTGAAAAGTGTAAGAGCTAGAGAAAAATCGGCCAAACTTCTCATTACACTTGTTATAACTTTTGTATGTTTTCATTTGCCTTATTATATTCACAAAGTGTGGATACTTTATTACTTTAGAACTACTGATGAAGTTTTTTCGCCTGAAGCAATAAATACTTGGGAAGTGATTGGTGATTTTTCTATTTGTTTGAAATATGCACACACATGTGTAAGTCCTATTGTTCTGTATTGTATGAGTGATGCGTTCAAAAAACATTTTAATAAGTATTTGTTTTTATGTTTCAAAGATAAGCATGACTTGAACTATTCTATTAGGATAAGTCATATAACTGGTTCAACGTGTTAAGCTAAGGTGTAGTTCGTTAAAACTATTGTTTAGGTCAAAATATAAGCCAATTATTTAATCACGGTTAACTCTATGTTGTTAAATTGATTAAATAAGTGTCTTTCATTTAAATCTGAGCTAAAACTTATAACAACTTCTCGTACAAAATGTATATGTATTTGGTTAGTAACCGATTTATATTCTACCCATAAAATAGTTAATTTGTCCGCGATGATAGCAATAACATTTTTAACTTTAAAATATATACAGCCAAATTTAGAACATATCTTAAAAATTGATATGATTTGTTTATATAAATTGAACAAATAAAAACATTACTAATTTATTAGAAACAAACATATTTCTAAATGGTTATATTAATACCGAAATTGAAACAATTATAGAACATGTTTTATAGATAACAAAATAATAATTGGGAAAATACAACAAAACACCATTATACACTGTTTTACCTTGTTACAAGTTTTAAATGTTTAATTGAATTTGTGTTGAGTTTAGGTGTTTAAATAAAGCAATTTATCAAACTACCCCTACAAAAAGTGTTATCAATATGTCGGACCTAGTAAATATCAATAAAATACCCGTACTCAAGTGTTTTTTTTATGATGTAGTCTATTTAAGTAATTCAAATCTTCCAAAACTCCCAAAGATATTAGTAGAGTTTTATGATAACTAGCACACCCACTAAGGCGTGACCAATACCTCATTGATTTTACTCCATTTATGCATTTTAAAATTTAACATTACAAAAAATATAAATATCACAGTTTTACTCAGATTTTAATTTATATTTCAACTGAGAAATCGAAAAATTGTATGATTATCCCTGGAATCCCTTGAAACAAAACACATCGGAAACTTCAGAATTTGTTTGAGTCCCTTTTATAGCCAGTTATTTTACTCCTGAAAAATCAACGTCTCCAACTCTGGTCGTATAATGTGTCCCATTGGCATTTGTTAAACAATGAATGTGAATGAGAAACATTTTTTGGTGATCCTCAAAATCTGGGAGGCATTCGCGGTGGAACATGAGGAAGTCCCGGCAATGGGAGTTGCAATGGAACATGAAGAAGTCTCGGCAACGTGAGTCACGGTGGAACATGAGGAAGTCCCGGCAACGTGAATCGCGGTGGAAGGTAGGGTGTAGTTTGGAAGAGAGAGTGTTAAAACAATATTGCTCTTTCGTAACATAAGACAATTTAATAACTCTTTCAAACAGGTGGCACACCCAGGCTGGGTATCCAATTTCCGATTGGCTTATGACAGTCGCATTCGCATATTAGCATGCTCTGATGCTCCCTGAAGGGGAGTACGAGAACAAGCTCCAACACGTACCGACTAATTGGTAACACCGTATGGTTTCGGATTCTAAAACAAATGGATTGTCGCATTTTGCGAAGTTTCTGAAACAAAGAGAAATGTATATTATTAATATTGGTGGGAGAAAACAAAAATTATATTAGGAAACCGATTAAGGGCTTTTAGAGCTTCGTGCGGGGACACTACTCTATGGAGAGCTGTGTGAGAGCCTCCCAAACCACTGTTTAACACTTCTCACTTATCTGAGCAGGGCTTTGGGACGTCGGTGGCACTCTCCAGGGTCGATGACGTAATTCCCAAGACCCTGGATAAGAGGATTGGTGCCACCAGGAAATCTGTCTTAGAAGGACTGCGCCAGTACCGAAAGTGGTCCTTGATGTAGGCATATCCAGGTCACGATGCAGAGTCACATTCCTAACGTACCAAGGTGCGTCCACAATGATCCTCAGACACCTGTTATGGAACGCCTGCATCCTCCTCATTTACGTGTACGCCAGGTGGCCCCAAGTAGGACACACATATTCGAGGATCGGCCCGAGCAACTGCTTTTACAGAGTCAGACCGTTCCTTGTAGATAGGGTGCTACGCCTGTTAAGCAGGGGGCTTAGGATTACCAGCCTTTGCCTCGCCTTGTTCAGTCTCTCAGTGTAGTGTAGTCACCAGGTCAGTTTGGTGTCCAGCGTAAGTCCTAGATACTTAGCACTGTTCACCCATCTGATCTGCTCTCTGAACATCTGGAACTGTAGAACTTTCTTTTCCATGTGAAGAGCACTGCTGTGCTTTTCTACATGTTTATACTTGTCCTCCAGGTGGTCAACCACCCCTCCAACTGCGTCAGGTGCGTCTGAAGTTGCCTCTCCTACAGCTGCCCTCGCCACGACTCTACTTCTAGAGACGTGTCGTCCGCATGCAGTGCCAACTTGGTGTCTGGGGATTTTGAAATGTCGTTCACATACAGACTGAAGAGCACCGGGCCCACCATGAAACCCTGCGGCACTCCAGCCTGGATGCTTCTGACTTGGGAGGTGGCGTTCCCAAAGGTAGTGGAGAAGGTGCGACGATATAGATAAGATTATATACCTTAACAAAGTAGAAGGGCAGGTTCAGGGAGAGTAGTTTAAAAGGAGACCTTCATGCCAAACATGGTCGAAGGCCTTTGCCTCGTCGAGAAAGACAGCACCAGTCAACCTGTTGATGTTGAAGTTACTCGTGACTTTCTCTACGAGCCGGACGATTTGGTGAGACGTAGCATGTCCCGCCAGAAAGCCAAACAGGTCGTACACAGAGATGCCCTCCTCACGAACATATCGGGTCATTTTTGTCATTAGAAGTCTCTCGAACAACTTGCCCAAACAGTCGAGCAAGCTGATCGGTCGGTAAGACGACGCTAGGGCCGGGTCCTTACCAGATTTATGAAAGCAGAGGACGCTGGCGTGCTTCCAGAGCTCGGGGAAGTAACTCAGGAGCAGAATGACGTTGAATAACTCCACGAGGAAGTTAATCGTCTCCAAGGACAGCTTTCTGAGGACCGCGTTATTGATACCATCGCGTCCGGGGGCGTGTCTTAAACCAAAATTAATAAATTGAAATTGTAAGAAATTCAAAATACAATTGAGTTCGCCTTTCTAAGAGAATCATTAAAACTAGACACACTATTTTTAAACTACGTTTTGGCATACTCTATATACTTATGGCGTTGTGGGCGTAGTGTACTATGTATTGCCCAAAGAGTTGAAAAGTCAGTGTCAAAACAACGACTTTAATAAACAAGTGTCACAAAGAATTAATTACATAATTCATTGGACTTTATTTAACCTGCATTGTTGTTGCAGTTAGTTTGTATTAAAAAAAATCTTCTCCTCCCCGTCTTTGATTCAGGAGGTCCTAAGCTTGAAACTGATATGGATAGTTGGTTTTTGACTATTTACCATGCGCTTTCTGAGTCAAATGATTACTAGGTCCTTATCGGCACTATATATGTGAAATGGAAAATTTTCCGTTTTAAAAATAATCAAATTATATTCCTATAGAAAAATTCCAGCTATCTTAACGGAACGAATTCAATCGGGATACCCCAAAGTCTCTAAGCCTTCACTTCAGTTTGGAGCCGTTTCACACAAGGCAACTATCGCTCTGTTGCTTAACATAGAATAATTATATATTGTGGGTTTCACACGAAGCAACTGAGTTGCCCACACCGTCAACAGTCGCTCATAAGTTGCCCACTATTGGTAATTTGTAGAATAGTTGCCCACTATTGTCGATTTGTGGAATAGTTGACCGTCAGGACAACTATCGCCCACCTGGTAGCTACTTGGTTAATCACGTGTTTTTATGGTGTCACTCACACAGAGAGACAATCGCCGGCTATTATCCCAAGTGGTGTCAACCTCCAAGCAACCGTTGAAATCTATTTATGTCACGGAAGGTTATCTGGTTATCTATCGTCAGTTTGTTTTTGACTCCATAGTCAAGTCTTGTGCAGTGATTTTGAGATGAGTTTACTGGTATTACTAAACATCGACGAGCTTATACCTGAAGTGGAACAGTGACCATCAATTTGGAATTTATCAGCGGATGATTACTTAAACAGGATAGTAAACATGGTGGCATGGGAAGACATCATCAGGATATTTGTTCCAGGCATTGACGAAAAGACTCAGGATGAAAATAATACACTTGGTTAAGTGTCTGCCTTCAGAATTTTTTCTCTCACATTTCCAAGAAGTTTATCAAAAGACGTCAATGACATCCGAAAATACTTTCAAAGAAGTACCATAATTTAATCGGAGATCTTCATAACTAGTATAGAAGAAACTCTTTTCCAACCTCTCACTAATATACAGATGCTCATAAAATAGCCACACTCATCTTGTGATTTTCTTTCTCTTCCTCAGGAGTAAAAAAAAAGGGCATCGTCCTCCGAATTTATAGTCAAAAGGACCTATTTTTCCGTGTACTCTGGTTAGGTTGGTACTGATTTTCTGTTACAGAGCGATAGTGGGCTGGTGATTGTTGCCGGACGATAGTTGTCTCATGTGAAACGGCTCAGTGATAGTTGACGGTGATAGTTGGCAGGCGATAGTTACCTCGTGTGAAACGGCTCAGCGGTAGTTTACGATGACAGTTGACAGGCGATTGTTGCCTCTGGTGAAACGGCCCTTAGTTTCTCCCAAGGACGTAAACACCAGAAATATTATTAAATTAGTCACATTAGATACCAGTGATTTCAGTCCTCTTCCCACACTCACTTATCGACTACAGCACTTGGTGGTTGATTGTGTCACTAACGTAGGGTCCGCTGTAGAACAAATATGGTACTACTTAAATATTAAAATACTTCCCCTTCTCCTGTGATTCAATGACCAGAAAATTCTACACGTCTTTGTGAACCATGATGCTGTTTGGGAAACCATGGTGCTCATTTCACAATTATAATAGCTCCTTCCATGAAGATAAATTATTCTCACCTGTCTCACCTCTGACAAGACCTGTATTAATCACAACTTGTGAATGTGTGCAAGGCCAGGCCTCCCCCGTGGTTCGGATCCCTCGTTAAACTGTAGCTCCTCCATTTCATCTCACAATCACCCTACCATGACACATTATCGTAAGTGTGTAGAACCCGAATGGGTAGGAAGACGCGGTGCTAATAATAATAATAATAGTAATAATTCTCACCTGTCTCCCCCTCTCCTCCAGAGACTTGTCCATGGGCTTATATCCTCAACTTTTAGCCCCCTTTTTTTTATCCACCAGGACCGGCATACAAAATTACGAAGTTACAAAAAAAGAAAACAGAATAAAATACAGATTGAGCTTACAGGACATTGATTTTGAAAATATGATTTATTAAATAATATATTCATCCATGTTTCCATGCCATCCAGTCTGCAAAATTGCTGTAGATAAAAAAAGTATAGACATACAACAATTAATAAGCCAAAGGTAATCAATGATATTTCCAGGAAGTTATATGTAAACTCAATTGAAATGAAGTTGAAGCCAACAAGCAGGACGTCGATAGATAAATATTAGTTTTATTTATCATAAAGTATACGTAGTATAAAAAAGGTAACATTACAATTAATCTAACCAGTCATCGAACCTGATACCTTTATATCAGTAGACAGATGCACTACCGATTGAGCAAAGTTGTCGGCGTTAAAGCACACTGAGTTTAATGCTGATGTATCTTCTAGCCGGGAATCAAGCTTGGGACCCTTAGCTCAGTAGACAGATGCCAGCGACAGACCAACAGCCAGGATTTCAAATATTATGTATAAAGAAGTTATAACTTATAACTTAATCTTCAAACAAATGTCAGTTTTTTATACATGTTGAATTAATTTTTTTTTTATATTATGTTTTTAGATAGCCTAGTAGTAGTGCGGTCGGCCTATCAAAAAACTGTGATTTTTTATCCGGGGGGGTGGTGGGGAGGAGTGGGGGTCATTGGGGTGGTTTATATCGGTTTTATTTATGTCCAAACTTGTTCATTCCTGTCCAGCATGCCCTATTTGATTTTTTAATGTATCTACCATCTGATTGTATCATTGTATTTNCGGGGGGGTGGTGGGGAGGAGTGGGGGTCATTGGGGTGGTTTATATCGGTTTTATTTATGTCCAAACTTGTTCATTCCTGTCCAGCATGCCCTATTTGATTTTTTAATGTATCTACCATCTGATTGTATCATTGTATTTTTATGTGTGTCCCTGGGGAGATAATTTTGAGTGGGAGTTTTTTTATTTATTGGTGGGAGCGTGCAGTCTCAGGCGTCGGTCACGCATCCCGCTGCGGTGGACAATGCTCGTGATCCACATCCTTCTTTGGTGGTCGCCAGCCACCTACTGAACTAAGTTTTAGATATACCTCGTTCGGCCACCAGGCCTTTCAATTTTCACCCTTTCCCCCTCCTGCATCCTTCTTGAGCTCTATGTGCCAAATTACCTGAAGCTATGACACATTGAGAAGGGAAGCTTTGATGTCATAACCGAGAACTACCCTGGATTTCATTGACCTTTCCGTGACCAATCATATTTATTTTTAGTCACAACCTGGGAACGTTCACCTTGATAGTCAGTGTTTATGACCTATGGAAAAACAGTGCCGTACGCTCACCAGATGTATTTTCATAATGCTGACTCAGGGGGAATTTTAATTTTGCAACACAATTTGGGAACGTTCCCCTTGTTTATCAGTGTTTATGACCTATAAAAAAACATGGGAAGTGAACCCACATATGGTATGAGCCCGACATTTAGACGGTGTGCCCACTCCAATTTGACTTTGATATTTAGTACCGATGCCACCAAGACCACAAGAAATTGATAGATGAGCCCTACATTTAGACGGTGTGCCCACTGGTGCAGGTTAAGTACACCCGAATAGTGTGAAGCTTAAGTACGAATTACGCTAACGGGGTATGAATTAGGAAGGCTGAAATGAAATTAAAAATGTTTTAACGCAACATCACCTGGCCTGGATTCGAACTCCGATATCTATGCCCGGGGGGTATATACCATCCGATCCGGATTCAAACCTCGATATCTTTGCCTGTGAAAAGCTTGTCTAAATGAGTTACAATTAATTTGTTATAGCAACGCTCTAAAGAAGCAAACACGAGAGTAATTAGTGTTTGTTAATCATTTGACAGGGAGATCAGGATGTACCAGCATTTGTGCGGGAGTGAAATGGGAAAAACTCTACGAACATTAATGTATTAGTAATGAGCGTTTGTTCAAAATAAACCCATTTATTCTTTTGACAAAGGGAGAACTACCAAACCTTGTAGGGATTTGAACCCCGACCTCCCTACATTAACGGGTGAGCTTGACATTTAAACAGTGTGCCCGCTGGTGCAAGATATCGTTCTTCCCACTCTCCATCCACACAAATGTTTCCCACACGAGTATTTACTGTAGCGTGTGTGACCGGGTGAGATGTGTACCAGCATTAGCGTGGGAGCAAGGTTGGAAAAAACAACAAACACAGAGCGTGAATAGAGGGCCTTCACAGCATATTGTTCTCTTATATACCAGGGGAGGGGGAACCCATCGATAAAGTCAGATGGCATGGAGCTTAAAGTAAATTAGGATGTGTATCAGCATTTGCGTGGGAGTGAGGTTAGAAAACCTACAAGAAGAGTATTATAAGCACTGTTCCATCCTCATCCCTACCCGCTCATTTATTTAAAAAAAAAATATGTCAAATTTAAGCATTTTACCGAGCGAATAAAGTAGGTGAAGATGTGTACCAATATTTGCGCTGGAGTGTAAATCGGGAAAGCCCAACAAGCACGTCCACAACTATTGGATTCATGAGAGAACATCAACACGTTTGGCCGGCTTGAAGTCAATTTACCTGGCGCATAAAGTGTATGAGAAACATCCTTATTACAAGTGGTAGAGATTAGATCTTAAAGGGGGGGAAACTCTATTAGCCTGCTATATGGGTGGACAGTTACTAAGTATTGTAATTTTGAAAGGACTCTTGGTGTTCATGGCAATGCCATTCATAGTTACTCTCTACATTTTCAATGCCCTTTTCAATTCACATTCATGATAGAAGGGTAAATATAAAAATAATTCCACGTGAGAGTTGTAAGGACATTGACCTCATCTAATATTAAGAGAGTTCAGATACAGTCAAATTTTCATAGGAAGCTACTTCTAACAATATATATATATATACACGAAGGGATATAGATATATATATATACACGAAGGGATATATATATATATATACGAAGGGATATATATACGAAGGGATATATATATATATACGAAGGGATATATATATATACACGAAGGGAGATATATGACATGAATTAGCCTGCAGATAATCCCGCCACAGTTGCATTCTACTTTAAATGCTATGCTGATGACTGTTTCAGTTATATTTTTTTTAAACCTGAATAGAAGAATATTGCTTGACTCACCATTCCGGTCCCAGTTGGCCCGTCTCGGCAAGGCTCCACTCCACTAACAGATCGTAGCACTGCCAATAACAAACTAACTCGAAAGGCCGTGGCTCGCTCCTCATTGTGAGGATTGTTCCACGCCCAAGAAAAAAGAAGATGGATGCTATGCGTGAACTGGATGCGCACCATCGGCATTGCTCAGAAACAAAATAACTATTTTTTGCGCGCTTTTTATACGCGTAGACTATTTGAGAATGTTCTGGAAGACTGATACCCCTTACCCATTTCCCTCTCCTTTGGTTACCACGCCTTGGAAACACATGACTTAATTCGTCGGGTATATAATAGCAGGGTTCTGTAATGCCGGACACATTACACTATGATCACTAGGTGAGAGACCTTGATCTTAGAATAGGTTTACATTTGTATATTATAAATTCCTTTTGACTATAATGATTCAAAAGTATCGTTCTGGATTCTTTATATTTAATTTATGATTTATTAACTGTACCTGGTTTTCTTTAATTTGCTTGTAGACCATAGATAAACTTAATTTCTTTACACGGTTTGACCAAATTGTATGTCTGACATTTCTTTGCGACATTTTGGGAGAACTCTTTTTATTATTTAACTTACATTCTGTTTCATCCGCTTTGCAGATGGGATTACATCTTGGAGTACCGCCATCTTAGGTCCGTTATTAATTCTGGCATTGTTATACTTTATTTCTGCCGATTTTGTACATTTAAAGATTATTCTCTTGTTATGTGTAGAAAAATAATTTATTTTTGTTACATATTTCAAAAGTTTATTCTATGTTAGTTAAATGTGGGGCCACGAGTCGGTATATTTGTTCTCTAATATGGGATTTAATGTTTAAAGTTAATACTGCCACTTATGACATATGTTTCTAAATTAGATCCTTGTTGTTTATTTCCATATTGCCCAATTACGGGTGGGGAGCTATATGTTATTAGTAACTCATTGTTTACTGTTCAGGTGGTTTGAGAACCACTGAAGGTGGCGAATAAGTATATTATTGTCATGACTAGTACTTTTGTTTGTTTTTGACTATCGAATATTATTATTATTATCTTGAAATTTGTACAAAGGTCGATTTTACTGCAGATTGTATGATTTATTTTGGGTTGCCCTTTGAAAGCTTGGGAAGACATCCCACATATTTCTAATATTATTGTTCTACTTTGGTTGTTGTTTACGGATTCAGCGCCTAGCGCTATTCATGCCTCACTCTCTTGAATAAAAATAAAACTCTCTTGTGACCAACCTAGCTGATATTTATGAGTGATGATCAGGGTTGGGGTTACAGTTATAAATTATAGGACCTTAAAAAAATTGGAAATATCTTAAAAAATTTAATGAGTCAGAAAAAGATGGGCAAAGTTAGTGAAAAATTGTCATTTTTTAAATGTTATTTTAATTAAATAGAATGTACACACTTTACAAATAGGCCCTACTGTTATCTTTTTCTCAACACCATACTATCAAGAACATTGTATTATAAGATCTAAAAAAAATATTAAATAATACTAGGTAAACCACGTTTCCATTTAAAATTATTAATTTATTATTATAATATGATTATAAACCATCTAGAACTAAGTTTTCTTTTTTATTGTTTCATTCAGCATACAGGTTATTAACATCTTAATCTGATTGGGTAGATATGAGGAAGGTAGATAAGAGGAAGCGAACCCGCATTTTCATGGAGTGAAGATGGGAAAACTGGAGTGATATATCATTTGTAGAAAATCGTTAAGTGGGTATATATATATATATATACATTTAACGGGAAAACTATCTTTAGTTCACACAGACGAGATTCGAACCTCGACCTCCACATCAAAGCCGATCAAACCAAAGGCACGCAATGGCTAGATCAAAGCCTATCAAACCAACGGAAAGCAACGGCTAGAACACCGATGCCATTAACTAAGCTTTGTAAACAAATATTTACTTTCTCTATGACACCTCAAAGCAAGAATATCGTGATCGTCAAAAATTCGAAATTGAGATTTTGATAAAGGTCGACGTTTCATGACTCTCTGACACAAAACAAAAGTGGTTTTCGCAATGCCATGTGTCTGACTCTGTTTATTTAGAATGGTCTAGAGCCGAAACCATTTAACTGATTGGGATAAAACTTTGTATCTGGGGTTTTCATAAGGTCCCCTCGAGGGTTTTTGGAATTAGATATCCAATCCTAAATTTAAGGGTAGTTTATTGAGAGACAAAAAAAGAATAAATTTATTTTCTCGAAATTCGTTATAACGATTTTGATTCATTTTTATATCCAAACACTGTTTATCATTATAAACACGATGGAAATTTTAACTTTTTCATGAACATGACTTTGAGGGTACTTTATATAGGGGAGATTCTCAAATTTTCATAATTTTTTCTCAACTATTTGAGATACGTTATATTGTGAGATAATTGGTATTTATATCCACGTGATCGAGCGTCAATTAAAATGTTCTCGTTATCTGATAAAATAATTGGTAATTATATCCCCTTGATCGAGCGTCAATTATAGTGATATCTCTTACACTTATAAAATAAGTAAGATCGTTAAAATTGCACACTATTTATTAAGATGATTTAACCTTCGGCACTGAAGATATAATTTTAGATGATACAGTTTAGTTGGACTACAGATTATATTTCTGTGACGTTACATGGTCCATGTTTTGAGTACCGTTTGCTGTGTAGATTTATATTACTACTCTATCTAGGTTTATGTCGATGGCACTGGTTTTGTGTGTTACTGCTATATATTCATACGCACAAGCGGCTTATATATGAGACACCCCTTTCCCCTTGGACCTCTCGTGAGCAGTGTCAAAACCAACTAATCAAAAGAGTCCTGGTGACAGGTGTTGTGAAGGCTAGCTTCCTATTGGGTAGAAGGAGCTAGCGTCACTTGCTTTTTTGGTAAACACTACGGAGTTGATTTTTGAAATAAAAAATAAGTCTTATGGTGTAATCTATTGACATTAATTCTGAAAAGCGCATGATTCTCCATGGATAAAGTATTAAATGGATATTTTATATACAATACTTTAAAGAATAATTCACTTCATCCATGACTTTTTTAATATATGAGAGGGGTTCAAATCGGTATCATTCCAGCGTAATCACTTTTATCATTGTAAAGTTGTAGTATTATTAAAGATTAAAAAAATCTTTTATTTAGAATATATTTTTATAAAACCACTAAGTTCTGAGATATAAACAAATATATATACTTTTTAAGACAGGCCTTTGAAAATTAATTTGGTTTTTATGCTCTTTGGTATTATTGATAAAATGTTGAATAGGGATTGAATATTGTTCTAAATCGTGCGCTGACTAGACAATGACTGAAAAATGAGCTGTATGGGAGAAAAAATTGTGTATTAAAATAATACATACTAACCAATATTGTTTATTATATCTGAAGATAAATAAAAGGAGCAACTAAGAGAAGACAGAGCCAAAATACTTTTACTTAAGTATTTCTGGAAGAATTGAGTACAGCCGATTACACAAAAGGCGTAGTCGACAACTTTTACTCGATTCTTCCCATCATTAGAGATCACTAAGCATAGGACGTGAGCAAAGCAGTTCTGCCAATTCACATTAATAAAATTCTTGCCAGAATTCATCAAAGGTGTCTCATTTCTCATTAGATTTAAATAAATTAAAGCTAGATTTTCAATATCTTTTTTTAAATAATGGCTAATCAAATAAAAGATTTGTCTCTTTAAAATTATAGAAGTCGATACATGA
Organism: Timema poppense; assembly: GCA_902141375.1. NCBI lineage: Eukaryota > Metazoa > Arthropoda > Insecta > Phasmatodea > Timematidae > Timema > Timema poppense. The sequence goes on from CABFOV010002783.1 coordinate 74,086, forward strand.
TCTAAAATATATTGACCTGAAAAAAATCTTACAAGTTAAATACGGTTACAAATTAGTGTTCTAGTATGCACTGCAATCTTTAAAGAGATTGAATACTTTATGTTTAAGAAAATACTTTTACAGCCCACTTAAAAAGAGAATTAAAGCACTAATGACAAACTTAGTTTAAATTCATCTATGTCGATTTGATTTTCAAATGAATTTCTGAAGCATCTCCAAGGAAAAGAATAAAAACTATCGTGAACAGTGATAATATCAGTACAAATATATTCAATATCTATAGATACAGTAAAATAGAGTAAAATGTTATCAACGTTGATTGCAAATAATTTTTTTTATATTTTTTAAAAGGTGCTCCTAATGTCCATACGTTTAACTTCTGTTCCCCTGGCCTAAAGTGTATAATCGAGCAGGACTTTTTGATATAGGATGCGAATATCCTCTGCAGCCCATCCTTTACCTTACAATACATGTTAAGTAAAATAAAAACTAATTACAGCCATATGTTTTATTGGAAATCAAACATAATTGTGAACGCTAACTTTTTAATATTATATGAAATGGTGGCAGCATTATAGGAGTCTACGAATTTCAAATAATGACTTAAACTTATTTACATAATTTGATCGAATTAACATACTTATTTGGCTGCACTCTAGTATACAAACAGAAAGTTAAGAATATTCCATCCTGCTGCCCTCTACAAGAAGTGTGATAATGCTTTTACATTAATCATTCCTTCTGTTAATCGGCCATTTGTGGATATGATTCAGTTTTTTTAAAATTAAAGGTGTATATTTCAAATGTCTGAATGGATACGTTACCGAGTGGATACAATTCCAGTTTTTGTTGATGTAATTAAGGTGGATAGAATTCAGGATTTTTAGAAAAGCAGTTTATTTCAATACTGTCGAAATGGGTACCATTTAGAGTGGATACAATTCCAGTGTTTTTTATATAATTCAGGAGGATACAATTAAGGATTTTCACAAAAGCAGTTTACTACAATACTGTCGGAATGGATACCATTCTGAGTGGATACAATTCAGTCCACTCAATATTTTTTAGTGCAACAACGCTTTTTGTAAGTATTTTAGTAACTTGTCGTAAGTGATAACCAGTAACACTGGCTCGGTCGAGAAATGTTTTTGTTATTCTTAAGGAAAAGAATGTGGCTTGCCTGTTTTTATTTAGGTCAGGTTGAATATTCTGATGTTTTACTGTGAAAGTATTTAATAAAATTCATGACATTAGTTTTTTAATTTAAAAACTATTTTAGTCAATCTTAAATTTTATTTGTAGAATCTACCTATTTATATTCAAACATAAGATATTTTGTTAAAAATACACTATTATTGAAGTTGTATTAGGCCTAGTTATTTAACTTACATATTAGATAAAAATCCTTACTCAACACTTTGTGGATTAAAAATTTGTTTTTACTTGTAAAATAAATACATATACAATTTTAAATGCAGGTACATATTTTTTTCCTTTATTTTTTTCCAATCGATATAGAAGGTAATTGTATTAGCCATACCAATAAGTGCAACCAAATCAGAGTTTTGGTTATTTTCCTTGACTATTCAAAGTATTACTGACTTCTACCACTACATTTAACTCTGTTTAAACTATCAAATTATTTTAATTTCTTAATTGAAATGAATGTGAAAGCTAAGTTTAGTCTAAAATTATAAATCTGAAATATATATTTAATTAATCCTCGAGTGGAAAATTATTATCCCTCCCCTCCAATTTCCCGTCCTGTTCCCACAGGAAATTTATATTTCCAGAAGTTAAAATGTAATTCCCACACAGCACAAATAAAATTGTGATTATTAAATGTAAAAATAAATTTTAAATTTTTTATAAAGTATTTAGGCGATCATATCGTAATATTTACAAGATCATATATAGCAAGTTCCTATGCCGAAGGCAAAATATCTGCTACTTTGAATTAATAGTTTTGAGACACTAATCTAATTCCTTTAATTAAAACTTAAATTTGATCCAATTAGAAAATATTAAAAATTTAAAAAAAAACTAATATTTTTGAAATTACAACACAGCCAGAATCTGTTATTTGGGGTCAAAAGTTCGATTTCTTTAGGTAGTGTGACTTCAACACACTCAACTCTTTTCATATGATGTCGATTTCTTCAACATAGACGAAAATAAAAACCCTCTATAAATTGTTTTATTTACAATGATTTAAATAATTGTAGCTCACGCTTGCCCTCTTTTATTCATGTGCTGTACTAATAATGAATCAAAGTTTGTAGCTTGTGATGCCATGTAGCAGTCTTGTGAAACATTAAAATCCATCTGTAAAGTTTCCGCTTTACTTATTCTTTATAAGCATTAGAATTAAAACTTGAAGTCCTCCATTTAAATATACAATTCAGGATTTTCATTTGGGCTGTTTGTGTGTAAGGTGTCGGAAGAGAAACTCTTCCGAGGAGACAAAGTTAAGATTCGGATGGACACCTACTATATAAGAACGATAAAGTTGTGCACTCTATTGATTAAAAAATATGCGTAGTAGCAACATGCGTTTTTGGTATTATATTAAACTTTTAAATTTAAAATGAATTATATTAATAAAAAACGTTACAAGTTAATATTTACCTTTTTACAATAAGACGTAATTTCAATTAAATTTAAAAAAACATGAAATACAAGAATATAGTTTTAAAGTTATCATATTATTATTATTGATAATAATATGATGTTCTATCATACACGACGAATATTTATGATACAATAATTAGTACAAAATTTGATATTTCCAAATTAAATCATGTCCAAACTGTTGAAAAAGTTCAGTAGCTGCCTGGTATAATGCTCTGTCTTCGGAAGCAGCTCTCCCTCTCCTCCCCAAACCCTTTTTGGCATTCACTATCTTTTCGTATTTTTTTTCTGTAAAGCCATGCCCTTCCCTTCCAACATTTATTTCACCTTAAGGTAAAACCCTTGGCTGGACACTAAATGTCTGTCACCTTGTTACTAGACTACTATTCCCTCCAAATCTCGGTTTTTGAAAAGGTTCATTTTGATGTATTTGCATGATCTATGTTAAAAGTTTATTTATAGTGTAGGCTTGATTCTGTTTCCTTATCAATAATTTGTGTAACAATATACAGTGTTAATTAAATTAGATAAAAACTTTTTGTATAAAAATTGTTTTTATTCAAATGGAAAACATTTCCTATATTTCGTTTTTGTCAAAATATATTTACATGATAAAAAATATAAAAAATGAAACCTCTTACAGTATTTTTAAAGTAAACTAGAAGTGAAATATTTAAATTCTTCTTAATTGAAATAAGATAAAAAAAATAATTTTTTCTTCAAATTTGGCCACTTTTCCTGACTCGATATTTTTTTTAAAGATAGTTCCAATTTTTGTTAATAGTCTATCACCCAGAACATAGTGTGATTTTCACTTTGTTTTTTATATCTTCTGGCAACCAAATGGTGGTACACTTATTTTAATTCTAACCTCCTTATATCATGTATTTAAATAACTAGCGTAAGTATCGACCGTAA
>CABFOV010002784.1:0-46081 GCA_902141375.1 Timema poppense
TAGCCATAGGGCGCTATCATCACACCTGTGCCCACAGTGAGTCTTAATACTCTGACTTAGTGCGGCTCGACACCAAACAAAAGACGACACCTATTTAAACTTAAATGAAATGAGCCAGTTTCGCATATAAAAATGACCCATTTCATTTGAGTTTAGGTAGGTGTCATCTTGTGTTTAGTGTCGAGCCGCACTTGAGGTGTAATAAATCTGACTCAAAGTCCTATTCCACAAACAGATGTATTAATCTTACACACATAGTATCTGAATGATTAAAATACTTAATGAAAATTGAAAAGTTACAATTAATCTATTTCTAGAAAATGGCAACCGGTATGAAGGAGAATGGAAGAATGGCTTGAAGCATGGTCATGGGAAATTTTTCCACCTGGATAGTGGACAGTTACAAGAAGGCCTTTGGTATAATGGAGTGTCTGTTACTAGTGTCATGGTTGACATGTATTACAGGCAGGCCACTCTGCAACCAACAAAATACCCCATTCCCAAGGTAGAGAGAGAAACTTGTCAAACACTAGATAAATAATAAAAACAAAGACGTGTCAAATTTAATACTACTGTCATTTGACACATGAGGCATTCATCATTTATTTGATTTCAAGACAAATTACGCCTTTTATCAACACATCAAGCTTAAACATTTGTTATTTGCATCTTTATGTGAGACTGCAATAAAAATCTTTCTTTTCTTACTATAAAAAGTTGTTAAAACTTGGTGTTGCTATCAGGGCTGTCAAGTCAGTATGCCTAACCTTAAAACACTTCAAATTTTCTTCTGTTCAATTTGAACTCCTATAAATTGCAAATGTAAATTAAATTGTAATAACAAATTTCATGCAGTTAATGGTAGCACAAGGCATTTATACCCTACTGCTTGAATCCTCAGGCTACTTAGTTCCATAAAACATTTTTTTTTATCTAAAAAATCAAAACTGCAACATTTTATGGAGGCCCTGGGCCAGTAACATGTCAACCTCCCTTAAATTTGAGCCTGCATATTTATATATTCTTACAATACTATACAATTTTATTTAAAGCCGAAGGCTGAGTGTGTACATTTTTACCGACTTCACATAATTGTTTACGACTCAAAGACTACAAAGCCCTGATTGTTATACTATCGAATGACTGACATATTTTCTTTTTTTCTTTAAGACGGTCTTCATCTCTTAATAGTATATGGCACTTGATTATTTTATTAGTTCCTATCCTTTTTTTCCTGTATTTTATAAATGTAATTTACAACAAACTTATGTACATTATTGAGCAGTGTGAGCTGGCAGATGCAAACTATGTCTCCAAACAAGTAGAAGAGTCTTTGCTTCAGAAATTTAAGCAATCCTCTGGCAGCATGAGCAAATCAAGACTTTCGAGGTTTAGCAGAAAGATTGTTTTATAAACTACTATTGAAGCTGATGTTTGGTAAATACAATCAATTACACAAATTATGTTAACATTTTGAATGTGAACATTAAATGAATGAGATATTATGTAAATAATGTGAAAGATTACTTTAATAATCAATGTTTGGAACAATACATTGTTGTATATGATTTCATGTACACAATGAAACAAAGTTATTTCTATTCTTAAAAGTATTAATAAGATCACAGCACTTTATTAGACAAACATATTTCTAAATATTTCAGTTTGATAAACCCATACACTAGATATTGAAAGTATTACTATAGTTCCAGTAATGATATATCTGTACAGTTGAAATTATAATAACAAACTCAAAATTTCAAACAATCACAAATCACAGATTAATGATAATATGGAAGACTTTCAAAACAAATTCATTTCCCTCCAAGGGTAACCTCTTTTCTTAGTATTTTTATTTAAGAAAAACCTTTTTCCTTTCCTGCTTCCCTTGGAAAAAGAGATGGAAACACATCAAAAGGAACAAACAAAATTGTATTTTCCCCTGCTTCCTCTTTTAGGAAGTTGCATTATTTGTTTCACAATCCTTTCTGATGATTTCCAATGTAATGAAACCTTGGTTGAGGGAATAGACCATAATAATCGACTTTCTTCAAGAGACAGTATTACTCTGTTGTCCATTTAAAGTGTGAACTGTTCTTTTCACTGTATAAACCATATTGTGTATATGCCCTTCAATGCAGTTCTATTACTCTTTCTTGCTACCTTCTTCCATGTCTAAAACAAACCTACCTCAATTAAGTGAAAAGAGGTGGTTCTCTTAGAACCTATTATTGGTAATAGAAAGAATAAGAACCCAGCTAATCTTAATGAGGGTTCATTGGTCTAAAAACACTAGCAGAATACATAGTAACAAACATCTTATTTTTCAAACTTTCGTTCACGTTCACTAATCACTGACATCATTAAACTTTCCAGCCTGTGGCAGTTTTTATTCAAGCCATTATATTTTACCCTACTGGCTGGTTAAGCCTGTCTTAGCTTCATATGCCATAATTTAATTTGAAACTAGGACAGACACAACATCCAGTCCCCAATCATTAATTTGACAGTGAAAGGGTAAACCCATATTTCACCAATGATAAGTTTTTTGGACATGCCGGGAATCTAACCTGGCACCCTTAACTGAGTAGACAGACATATTATCGATTGAACTAAGGTGTCAGACTTCATTAACTTTTTTGATCAATGAAAGCTCAAGAATAATGTTTTGGTGTGTTTGTATGTATATATAATATATTATTATTATTATTGCATCACATCTTACTACCTGTTTGGGTTATACACTTTTGTACTAATTATGCTAATAAATTAAGGATGAGGAAGATTGAATTTATAGTAAGTGTAACTGCACTTGTGTGGAGTGGGAAAAACCACCCTCAATACAGCCGACTAGGATCAAACCATGATCTCCCCGTCATCAGCAGTCTAGTCCATTTGAGAGAGATGCCTTAGATCATACAGCCACCAAAGTGGGTTAATGTGTGTTATTCTAGATTTTCAAGACCAGAGAACCTTTAATTTAGTATAAAAGACTAATTTTAAGATGCCTTGGCAATTATTAAGAGCCAAGTATAACAAAGATTGGTATTTTGATAAGTTTTATTGCTACACACATTATGTTGTTAATAATTGCCAGTTATACTTAAATTTTTATGTAAAAAAATTACCATTGAAGATTTTTGTGTGACATGACAACATCATTTTAATCTTAATTCTTGTCATAATAATTAGTCACACTTTTCGTTAAAAATACTTAAACCAAAGTTGATTTTTTTGGACAAAAACTACAGCATACAATAATAATTGTTTAGCTTTGAAGATATTTTGTCATTTTCACTAAATTTATCAGTACTTTGAGTGTTTATATTAGATAAATAAATTTGACAATATGAAATTTTGATTCTACACAATGCAATAAGTATATTAACCACCATAAACCTAATCACAAAGAATATTCAAAACAATCTGTTCAGTCTGTAAGATTTATATATTAAATTGGCTTTCTTGACAACATTTTAACAAAGAATCATTTATAAGAGCTACGTTATAAATTATAGCTAGGAACAAACACTTTTAAAAATGTTGGAATAATGAAATAAAATTTACATTCATATTTCCTTAATGATGTATTTTATTTTGGAATGTCCAATAATCTGGTAATTAATTGGGATTCAACCTTCAATGGGACCCAAAAAAAACTACAAGATGTTAATTTATAATTCAATTTGTACACACCTTTTTTTTCTATTGCAAAAATCTAGATTTTTCTGGCACAAATAATACCAAAATCTGTAAAGTTAATAATAATAATAATAATAATAGTTTATAAATAACATCTGTATAAGATTTAGTAAATTTATTTAATCTTTGGTACAATTTAAAAACTGTATAAATTCTTCCTATATGGTTAGATTTTTTTTTATTAAATTGCTATTATTTTTATGTATTCTTTTATAGTGATAAATATTTGTGTAAATATTCTTAAAACTTTAAAATTATTAGAGATGGGTCAAATTCTATATTTCTCGAATTAAAATTAGGATCTTTAAAAATATACAATTTTATTTAAAGCGAATTTAATAAAAGTTAGGACATGGTGTCACTGATAAATGGTATTTTGTATGCCAGGCCATGTCTATTACATCATAAAAAAAAAGGAGAGAGAACACTTATTTTGAGTAAATTGATTATATAAATACAATGTAGCCCCCCCCNTTTTTTTGGTGATTTTGTTATTTACAAACTACTGCTAATTCCTTTGCCCAAACATTTAAAAAAATTCATTTGAAGTCAAGGTCTTCATAATTATTGTATTTGAGAAACTTTTTTTATAGATCTTTTCAACTCTTGAATCCCTTGAATATCTTAGGATTCGAGGATTTGAGCACCCCATCTCTAAAAATTATACATCTAACATACATTCATTTAATATATTTAAAAAAATTACTATACATTGTAGTGTTGGAGTTAAAATAGCAATGAACTCACACATTAAAATATTAGAGTGAAACCTACGTGTTAAAACCAAATTTAAGGTTATAGCTCATTAGAGAAGTCTTAAAAATGCCAACTATAAGATCAAAGCATAATCACTAACTCCAACACCAGAATTTCCTTTGCAATGCCAAACACATTAAAATAAAATAAATAAAAAACTTCAATAAACATCCAAAGTAGTGAGAGAGAAATCCTTAATTGTGGAATATTTTTATTTGTATAGAATTTGAAATACAGTAAACTCCAGATTATCCGCTTTGCAGCATAACTGTGACATCGCCAACAGCAGGGGATACGTTTCTGAAAAACGCAGCGTTAAGGGAGAACACAGGGCTTATAATTGTTGTGCTCAGTAAATCCACAGGGAAGAAATAATGGCCAGAAAGCCAAAAACTTTATGCAAGGAGGATTGCACTGGAATAGACTCATAATCTGCTTAATTATCTGGAAGAGGAAGATGACACACTCCTATCTGACAAATGGATGTTACGGAGCATAAGAAAATATATTCCATTCACGATAGGAATTACTCTCTGAAAGGTCTTTTTTCCTACCAATATCCTACTATATAGTAGATTTATGGTAGGGAAAAGGGCCTTTCAGAAGTCAATTCCTATGGTGAATGGAATATACATAGTGGGATAAGGAAAAAGGAAGCAGCTGCAATGAAGCAGAAGACAAATACAAACTTTTTAAGTGATCTGTCTATTTGTAATATACTTTACATTGATTTAAATTGTGTTTTTTTAAAACTATTTTAGTGCATTAAATAATTATGATGTGTGTTCATAAACCCAATCACAATAGGTGAGTACTAGTGTGAATTGAATGTGCTACAATCTCTTGTTTTACTAAATATGCAGATTATCCGCGGCACTCGTCCCCTCCATTACCGCGGATAATCAGGAGTTAACTGTAGTTGGTTTAATTTTTTTTGTTTGAATACTACCACTGATGTTGGTTCATTGAAATATGCTGCATTATATTTATATCTAGGCACAAGCACACTGCCAACCAACTGCCTGTCATGACCAGAATCAGTATTATTAATATGTTCAAGTGCCATTTTGGAAATTTTTGTTACTATCCAAATTTATTAAGCAATATATAAACTTAAATGTTTTAATTGAAAACTAATGAATTGTTAGAACTTACAATTAATCATTTAAAATTAAGTAAATCACAACTAGTAAATATCTTATACTATACAACTAGTAACCATTAAATACTATAAATTAATCAGTGCCCATAAGAGGAATGGAAGACTTCTAAATATCAACAAAATGTCTAATAAAATGAATTATTGCCTAAGGGTTTGGAAATAATATATAATAAGACAGTGTATAAATACAGTACAATAATGATGTAAATGATAGTGAAGGAAGACAACCTGAAAGGGTAGTTGGGTTAGACCTCAAGAGGAACATACACGCTTATCTCTTCATTTCTTCTTACAGTGTTCACACTTCCCACTACTTTACACTTTCATGTTTACACATGATTTATTTTTTATGACGTATTTAATGTACACTTCCGAGATGACTGATTATATCAGCAGACAAGAATTTCTATTAATAAGAGCGAAAGGGCTTATTGATTTTGCTGGGAAAAATATTTTCATAAAACTTTCCAGTGTTCTTGGACATGCCACAATCTACATCAGACCAAGAGCTTTACTTCAGCTCAGAAGAAAGTTGTACTATGGATTTTTATCTCTCAAGAAAAATCAGTCGACTCAGGCTGGGCTTGAGCCCACGAACATTGGGTCCAAGATCACCGAGGTAAACCATTTACACTTTTTATTTTTTTACTTTCCAGAAATATTCCTTTTCCATAAAACAATAATGTCAAATTATGTCCAAGTTAAATAAGAGAAAAACCAAAACTGTGTGTGCAGCACTTAATTCTATGTAAGTAGGTTTCGTTGGCTTCCATCTCTATCCCTTATATTTAATTATTATACAATGGTTTCATATATTTCTAGGCCATTAGGCAATTTCATTTCATTTTATAGTAAGAGTTTGCAATGCAAGAGAAAAATTTTTACTCCCTCTTGTATTTTTTTTTTCTTTCTCCCATCTAAATTCCTTAGGGTTCACATTTCTTTGCTAGTTCCAATTTGATGAGAAAAAAAGGGGTAAGAGTAAGGGGAAAACACTATGTGCCTCACTCCACCTCTGTGCTTTGATGTACCTGCCTACGCTATTAGCATTATGGAATTAGTGCAGGTTCTCTTTCAGGTTTGTTTTAATGCCATCAAAGATTGGAAAATTTTAATAGACGATCCACTGCGGTAGTCAAATGGTCTATCATTGACAGCGAGATTGAGGTTCAAATCTCAGTTGAGTGTACTGAGGGTGATTTTATACTCTCACTCCATGTAAACCTTTCATACCCCTAACACACTTTCATATTTAGTACATTTTATGCATATAAACTTAACAAGTAGTGATACAAAAAAAAAGTTGATCTATTATGATATGAAAATAAGAATCAAATACATTTGACTGAAGGATGTATTTTTTATGAAAATGTAATTACATTTATATTCATAATCTTTTAAAATGGCTAGTAAGAGAATCGAGAAAAATTTTTGTGTACTTTTATAATCATGTAAAACTTCTGTTCTAGGCAGGAATCATATTAATCTTCAAACATTTAGATTTATAAATCTTCAAGAAATTGCATAAAAATGTGACATTATGGTTACAAATGCAACCATCTCAAGCCAACACAACCGTTTTTCAAGCTTGTAGTAACATAAATAAAAAACAAAATTCAATATTTTTTTTTGCATAATTTGAAACATGGAAGAAAGTTTTCAAGTGAGAGAAGAAGAATGGAAGAAATTAGAGGAGGAATAAAAGTGGAGGGATAGAGGAAGATGGAGGCATTTTACCAAACTGACCCGGCCACAGTATGGAAACAAGTCTATGATGCTGAAGAAAGAGAGCTAAGAACAACCACACAATATGGTTATTAGAATTACTATAAGAACATAGTTTATAATTTAGACTGATACTACTGCAACAAGGAGTAGTGAGAATAGTTAATTAATGTCCAGCTACAAGTTTGGTTTTGTCAAATAGTTAAATGTACTACAAATTGTTAACTTGTGTTAACTTGAAGAAAACAAAATATTAAAGAAAAATTTGAGACAATAAAAATATGACAAAAGAATTACGGGGCACACAGACAGGAACATTTGTTGAGATAAAATATAACACACAAGTCAAATATGAATATAATAAAGTTATAAGACAGATTTCTTTCCCTTAAAGAGTCTTATATTCATAATATAAAAATAGAATAGAAAAGTACAATGGCAAAACAGGGTGCCAAAATATTTCTTCCCTTATAAGCTTTTATTTTTTGGCGCCAGGTCTCACTACCTGTTTGGGTTATACACCTAATAAATTTAGAATGAGATAACTAAGAGATGTATGTTAAAGCGTCACGCGCCCACAATGGGCGCCAAGTATAAAGATATTGAATGTTTTGAAATATATACGCCGCACGATGAGTGCCAATTATGATATGGAATGTATATATTGATATTTACCCGCAATAAGATACCAATTAAGATGATACGGATTTATGAGATATTGCCCTGTGATTGAGCAGTATCTATGATATTGGGTTTTGCGATGATGACAATGCGAGCATGCCTTACTGCACATTTGCTTGTGGTTATGTGATCTGAGTATATTTGATACTTATAATTATGAAATTAGAAAGACTTTTGATGTTGCAGATGTTTTATTTAACCGATTACACCGTCAGTAATGAATATATGATATTAAATATGATTTACGGATTGTTTTCCTACGATATTACATGTTACGTGTACTATGTAATGTTATAATCTTTCTAATATATTTAATGTATTATATGGATTTAAGTTACTTGCACTGTGTGTATTAATTCACTCAAGTGGCTTTTATATGACTTACCCCTTGCTTTTTGGACCCCTTGACACCAGTGTTAAACCAACTAATGGAAAAACCCCTGGCGACGGGTGTTGTGAAGGCTAGCTTCCTAATGGGTACAACGAGCCAGCAAATCACATTATTTTGCTAAATACTACGAAGTTGATCTTTGAAAGAAAAACTAAGTTTTAATAGTGCAATGGCATTATTTCTGAAAAGCGCATGACTCTTCATGGATGAAGTATTAAAAGGATATTTTGTATACAGTTTATCAAAGAAAAATACACTTCATCCATGAATTTTTTAATATACAAGAGGGGTCCAAAATAGTATCATTACAATGTGGAAAAACTAGTATGGACAGAGTTTAGTAATGAATGGGTGCTGAAGGAGGGCGGTTTGAAAGACAATACAATAGGTCAATGTGAAAGAAGCGTCTTACGTTGGTTTGGGCATGTTGAGAGGGTGAGTGTTGATTGAGTGCCGAAGACAATATATATATGAAGGTAGCGTGTGGATTTAAAGGTTGGGGTAGGTAGACTATGTAAGACATGGAAAAATGGTGTATACAAATCTGTGAAAAAGAGAAACACTAGGAGTTTTAAGAATAAAAGAGCATACATGACTCAGTATATGGATGTTGTTGAAGAAAAGTGAGTATGCAAGGAAGGATATGGAGGTATGGAAAAAGTTAGTGAGGATGGATTAAGTTAGGAGTTGTTTCTTTAGCTATATTCACAGTTTCTTCAATAGTCCATAAGGGAACGGCATGATTAGGTGTGTGCGTATGAATTTATTTAAAAATGAGCATATTGAATATTTTAAATTTATTTATGTCAGGATTATTTTTTCAATGTTTAATTTAACAGAAGCTTACAATGACAGAAATAATTCTATCTTAATGTCACTCAGGTATTTTATGTTTATAATTATAAATAAAGTTTAGCTTGAATCACTATGTTATAAATCCAGATTTTTTTTTAGTATTGCTTCTTACTGCCTGTTCAGGTTATACACTTATGTACTAACTACGGTAATGGTTTTAGGGGTTAGGAAGGTTATATTTAGAGGAAGTTTAACCGCATTTGCGTGGAATAGTGGAAAACCATCCTCAGTACACCCAACCGAGATCTGAACCTTGATCTCCTTGTCATCGGCGGTCTAGTCTGCTGTGAGAGTAGTACCTTAGACCTACAGCCAACAAAGTAGGTTTGAATATTGTTAGTTTAACAATGATGTTTCAGAAATATATAGTTAAGCTTATTTTCTTTACATTCTAAAAATATTAGTACAAATTGTAATTACAAAGGTTTTATTTTTAATTTATAAATCTTAAGTTTGATATTAAAACTTTTTTTGAAGCTTGCTTGAATTAGATTTATGATAAGTAGGGGTGTGCAAGCTCACATTTTAACACCTAAAGTCACCTTATAAGCCAAAGTACTTTGTCAACCCAACCAAATTGACTTACCAAATACAATGCCATTAATAAAGGCACTTAGTAATAAATATTTCTCTTTCATTGTGATTTATCTTCATAAAAGCTAAATATGTATATAAAAAAATTAGCCGAGAATTCAACAGCTTTTAAAACGATGCAACATCCACTTCCCAGGTGTCCTTCAACTTTAGGAGCTTTTGATTTGATCAAACATTTTATTTTATTGCTATTATGGTAGATGACTTAAATCTAATAACTGAATGTAATTAATTATTACATTTAATTATTTAATTTATTGTTATAGTTTAACAAATCATAGAGAATAAATGAAACCAACCAATTATATCAGTTTTTAATGTGTAAAACAGTTTATCTAAACTAAACTAAGCTAATTATGAATTAAACTTATTTATATACATCTCCATATTGTGTTCGTCCCTTTTATATGTTTCTATCCACCTTTCCTGTACTTTCTTCCAAATATAATATCCTTATTTATATGTATAATCCATTCATTCATCACCGTCATGAACTGTTTCAAGCCTGTGGCCAGGTTCGTTTAGTAAAATGCCTCCATCTCCTTTTCTTCCACCATTATAAATAGGGTAGGTAGTAAAGCGCAATACTAGTTACTACCTAGTGGGTATCAATTAGCCTCTCCTACTCAATCCTGATTTCACTGCCAAGTGGTGTATCTCGGGGCCTGAGCAATCTGGTGGAGGTTGGATTGAACCCCAGCGGAAGTTATGTCAGGTGCAGATAGACAGGAGACTGGTCAGGGCGAAACCCAACAGGCTTCTGGGAGTACTAGGGTTGGTGATGAAGAGCTAAGTCCTTTAACCTCAGTTAGGGGAGATGAACACCAAAACCAGGTATATCCGAGGACCTATAGGTGGCAGACCCGCCACTCAGGTGTAGGTCACAACAGGCCTAGTAAGCCAGCAGCCAAAACACAATAATAACTTGAAGAAACATTGTAAAATGCCAGACAGGACACTTTAATAGATACAGACAAATGCACACATTTTAAAATGTTGATGGTATGTAAGAAAGTTAACCTTTAGAGCCACGTTGTTTGTCTGGTGATGGATGACTCGTATTATTATTTTTTATACTTGTCTGAATGTTGTTTGGAAGGGGGTAGGAGTAGTAGTAGTAAAGAAATGAATGATAGCCTTTGAAGACCTGTCATGTTAATACTTCAATATTGTTTTATCAAATTAATGTATGGGTGTGCAAAGCTTCAAAACAAATATCAGTTTCAACTTTGCTTCGAAAAAAATTCAATTTTGACAAATTTGAATCTTCGCCAATAGTGGTCAATTATTACCATTTTGAGTTATGTACAGTTTAAGGCAGTATTCTTATGAAAAAAAATCCTAATTGAATTGTAAGCTGTGATAATAGCTTGATTTATCAAATTAAACTAATTTATGGTAGAAACAATTGTACAATAAAACATTTTCCAAGTAATTTTAGTACATAAAGTTATATAAATAACCAAAATATATTTTTGCAAGAATAAAACTAACAAAAAATATTTTGAGAATAAATAATGTATTCTATCCAAGTTTGCTTTGAATTGAAAATATGGACTTTGCAAACCCCTTAAGTTAATTAAAATAATTTTAAGGGTTGACCCGAGTATTTGATAGCATTTTTCCCTTTCTCCCTCCATTGTGCCCACTATCTAGCTTCCTACCCTGCGCCCCTATCTCCTCCTCATCAACTCACTCTTCCTTTAACACACTATTTGATGTAACTATAGGCCCTAATAGGTTCCACCTCTAGCGGTCAGTGGAAAATATATGAGTTGAATAAAAAACTGACTCGTGCCTAAGGCTGGAAACAGTAATGTGTGTAAAAAAAAAAGTGCCACCTCTACAAATCAACCACTTCACCGGCAAGCTTTTCATCTCTATCTAGGAGACAGATCCAGGAGGAATAAAAAGGAATCTCTAAGTAGGGCTAATATAATACAAATAGCTTGTTGTAAAAGTGTACAATGCTTATCTTAAAAATATTTATCTTGTCAGGATGTCAAGGTCATTACCAAGAAAACAGCTGCACTCCAGCTGGTAAGGGAAGTAAAGGTTTTTATTAAGCTAAATCAGGCCTATACTATTTATCCTTATAGTTAATCTCTCTTCCATATTACTCACATTCACAGTGTCTTTAAACGTTTTTGTGCATTTCTTAGGCGTGAGAATGATCATAATATGTATTGTCTTAATGATTTGTATGTTCGTTCTTAGTTTAGTTTACCCTTGTTTAAAAACTAATATAATCAATATATCATGGTAAAAAAACAACTTTAAAACAAACATAATTAGTTACTCTAAAAGTTAAAAAGTATTTTTTTACATATCACAAATAAATTAAAAGGTACATTTTACTTTGTCAGAACTACTTATTAATAAATCGTTGTAAATTTGAAATTTGTTCATCCCTATTAAAATTATTTTGATAAATACTATAACTGTGAAAACATAAGTAACTTAATTTATCACAATAAATAACTTAGATTCCTTTTGGCAAATAAACCAGAAGATAAAGAGTTATAACTAAAAAAAACACTAATTGAATTCTGGCTGTGTAATCGAGCAGATCAATGAAATTATTTTTCAGTATTATACGATGAATTGACAAACAATAAATAAATTAGGTCCAACATGGTTTACTAAAGTGATAGAAACTAATCACCTTTGAAGTACTAGCAATACATAGGGCTGTTTTTTGCTCACACAAATTCTTTGCATGTGGCAAGCCAAGACAATGGTTTGCCAACATATTTAAGAATGTTATGCCATATATTATGTTTCTTTAAATCACAAACTTATGTGGGTAAAATTGAGATAGTTAAATGAATTAAAAGTTAAGTAACATATTTCTTAAGTGCATCTGGTCGCTACAATCATCATGATTCCACCCTAAAATCCCTGTCAACACATTTTTCACTTTGATTACAAAAGTTGTAAAACATATGGAGAGGGCATGTCATCTTTATTTCATGTTGTGCCGGTATCTAAACAATCTGAACAGAGTTACCGTACATGCTCATGCCATTTGCCCTGCTCTCTGAGTCCCCAGCCTCAATCTGCTCTTTGAGGAGCTCCAGCTCTCGAATGCCGGACACAGTCACCTCGTACTTGTGCGTGACCAGAGATTGATAGAAGTGAACGGCGAACACGATGAATATGACAAGCACCGGAATCAGTACAATGCAGGCTGACCACGCCGCATACTTGGATACGTCATAAAATTTGACCCAACACAATATTGCTATCTCCACGAGGAAAAGCACAAGACCTAGCAAAGTTGAGAATGCCCATGCTGTCTCAATATACCTACACAAAAAGAACACACAGATAAAGTTAGTTTGAAAAATATGATTTTTTTTCATATTTTTCAGACTCTACTATACAATTTAATTCATATAAATGTATGTACTGTTAGATAAAGGATGGAAAAAGATTGGAATTAAGTATGTAGGAAAAAGAAAGAAAGAGGGACCAAGAAAGAGATGATAGGAGCAGAGAGCATAAAGTGTGCAAGTGAGAGGATAAGAATGGCAGCAATTAATGGAGGAAGACTAGTGGAAGATTTTACTAAACTGACCTGGCCACAGGCTGGAAATAGTTTATTATTATTATTATTATGTGTGTAATATTTTATTATATTTTTTATTCTGTGTTTTACTATTTATCCAGGCTATGTATTAAATGCTATTAATGAAGTAAGGGTGAGGAAGATAGATTTAAAAATAAAGATATGGTCGTCCTTTGCAACAAGCCGGAACACTTTAGTATGGCAACTACATAGTCTAGTACTCAGCATCTATTAATGTTTGTTAGTTCAGACAGTTATAATCTGCAAAACCTTTATTTCTTATGTGACTTAACTATTCGATTTGATAAGGTTGGGTAAAATATGTGTATTTTGCGCTAATAAAATACTATTTAGGTTATAAACATAAGTATGGTAAAAATAACAATGTTATGACAGTTAAATATAAGGCCAAGAAAATGTCGTGTCCTCAGCCGTTTTAACATTTAAATTTATAATAAGTCTTCAGGATGTGAAATTGTTTTTAAATTCCTCCTTTTTGAAGAATTTAAGCCAAAGGTGATTTAAATATTCCCAGAAATTTATGGGCACTGCCGTGTGTGGTGTGTCTAAAGCATTTAGAAGAATATGACATATCTTATATTGGTTGTATGTGAGAATACACTAGGGATCATCTCATTTTAAATCCAGGGACAGTTCTTCAAACATTTCCTTCTCTAAATCTTTATGTGATTTGGTTGTAAATATTTAAATTGCCAAACTACTAGCGACACACCCAATGCCATGAATAATAGAATTGCAGTTTTAATCTACCTAATTTATTAAATTTATACTCAATTGCCTGTATTTCCTTTTTTTTACAGTAAACTACAAACCGATGATAGTCTAGAACAATGGCTCCCAAACTTCACAGCATATGAACACACGTTAGCAGAGGAACTTAATTTTCACATTTGTTTTGATCAAAATTAATTTGAAATATACTTTAAAAACCAATAATGCACCATATTACCACATTATAATTTAGTGTTTATAAAATGATGTTAAAATATATCATTGCAGCCTATAAATTAAGATATTTTCTTAAATATTTGAAACTTATTATTTTGTTTTATTCTGTCAATATAGTAAAGTATTCTTATAGATAATTATAAGTACATGAACGATAAACTTTGTAGTGAAAAATTATTGCGTAGAAAATAGGAGGAATCTATCACTCTACGAAGGTAAAGTTCCAAAATTATATTTCTTGTGAATGATAAATGGTAATATAATAAAGTAAGCCTAAATAGTTTATTATTTGTATTTATTTTGGTAGTGTTAAAACTATTTCCAACATTTTTAACAAATATTAAAATTATGTTTGTGGATGGAACATCATTCACAACTTCCAAATATGAATGTATAGTTGTTATTTTACTATGACAGGCCTAGGTAGCCGATAGTGGAAAATATATGATTTAAATAAAAAACTGACACAGGTCATAGGCTGGAAACAGTAAGAGATGTAACAAAGTTTTTGATTTTAATTTATTTATTTTTTGCATTTTTTTGACTTTCAAATACTTTTTTTAAAATTATATATATATAACCCACTTTGATCACAATAATTAAAAATCAATACTATTCAAAATACCAAATAAGATTTTAAATGAAAGAAAACATGAAGTATTCCGATAGTTTTCTAAAAGAAGCATTTCACTAGATCCTGTTACATCACTCCAAGGAGAGTTGCCACAGTTAACACGTTGACCTATTACTAAAGACAGCCATGTCTGTGTGTGTGTATAAATATATATATTTGAAATTTGTAGGTCAGCCAGTACCTCACTCAACTTGAACTGTTTGTTTTTTTGTATATTGAGAGATTGGTTGACTCCAGAGACAAGACTATAAAGGTCTTCAGTCTGCTTACTTACTAGTTGGAGCATTTTTTTTGTTTGTATCATTATATTATTACTTCAATTTAACAAGGTTTAATGAATAAAATGGGAATACAACTTGAAATACAACTTGAAATGGGTTGTCAACAAACCAAATAATATTAATTTATAGTTCCTTTTTTTTAGCACCAAGTCTTACATGCCTATGTACTAATTAGTTAAGAATGAAGAAAGATGAATAGAGGAATTGTACCCACATGTGCATGGAGGGAGAGTGGAAAACCATTTCCAGTATAACCGACCGAGATCAAACCTTGATCTCTCTGTCATCGACAGTCTAGTCTATTGTGAGAGTGACGCCTTAGATTATGCAGCCATCGAAGCAGTTATAGTGCCTACTGATCAAATAACTTTGTATTATTTTAACTAAAAGTCTTTAATCTTAGAAAATACGATAAGCATTTTTCATATTGGTAAAGTCATGTTTTTATATTAATTTTGATTTTGTTCATATCAATTCTTTGGTACCTATAAAAAACAGATATCTCAAATAACTGGTAGTATTTTGTACTATAATGTGATTTCACATTTAGTTGAGATAAATTAATGGGGTCTGGTTGTTAGGATTGTCCTATAATTATGTGGTGATAAGCCTCTAGTAAGCATCATAATAACTCTAAAAATCATTAATCAAAGTCATGTAGGTGTATGTGTTAGTGAAAACTCTATTCCAGGCAACATTTTTCAATTTTCCCTGACTACTTTTATCCAGTTTTAATGGTGGATGATGACGTGTTTTATTTATTAATGATCACATATTTAAAAAAATGTTTGTATCTACTAAACAAACAGTTTGAGCAGTTATTTCAAAAATTAAAATTTAATTTAATTTAGGTATTATTAACTTTTGTGTTAGTGTTTAGTTGCGAAATTAATGGGATATTTTGGACATATTTTTTAAGTCCCTGATTTTTTCTTAGTTTTAGTTAAATTCCCTGAAATTTCCCTGTCTGAATCTTAGTTTTTAAAATTCTTGAATACCCTTAAGGATTTGAAGGACACATTCAATATTATTCTGCTAGTACATACCAGTGAAGCCTCTCATGAGGAGACTCGTGCACTAAACTGATGGAATGCAAGTTACAGACAGCCTCAACGTTGGGCAGGATGCAGGTACTGATCATCAATGCCAACATGTGAACTGCCACAAGTAGGGTCGTACAAACTGCAAATGCCACCAACATGTTTTCTGGGACATTAGACCCCGGATTCAGTTGAACTTCCACCATCGCCACCTTAGTCACAAACACTTTGTTTGAAAAATTATAAATGTAAGCCTGTGCAAACCTTCAAAATTTCAAATCCGAATCTTATTAAATTGAAACATTACTATAGTAAGCTTAAGGTAAATTATTTAATTCAGATCTGAGCCCATTTTTAAAATAAAATATTTAAACAAACTTTTTTTTTAAGCATGGGATTCAACTATAATTCAAATTGCTAGAATAAATTTAGCATGAGATTCACTTCAGACTCAATATGATTTTGTTTAAGCACCACATTTGTTTTGGATTAGATTCAAAATTGAAAAATATGAATTTGCTCAGATTTATGATATGACATGCATTTTATAAATAGTGTTGAATTAGCACACGATTTGTAAAATATTTTAATTTCAGACATAATAATGTATACACTAACTTTAGTGCCAACCATTTAACATCCGGCGTGAAATATAAATAAATGGGCAAATATAACTAAATATCAAGGATAGTAGCTGTGAAAGCAGAGACTACAAACTTACTGGAAAACATGACAGACCCACAGGTTGTGTTCAACAAATAATTAGGGTGTACCTTCCTATCCTAAAGTATGAGTTAATTATTATTTACCAACCCTACTGGTCTACACACGTTTTTTAATTCCTGCTCAAACTCAATGTCTCGGCCATGTATGGGTTCCCAAAGATTTTATCAAATATTTTAAGGGTTCCTCCAAAGATAAAAGGTTGGGTATCACTGCTTTAGATAATGACCACAAGTTGCTGGTGGCGAACCTAGGAGGATGGGAATGTAGGAGAAATGTAGCAGAGCAAGAAATAAGGATAAGTGTGGAGGCTTAAAAATGAAGAGTAAATAGAATTGTATTTAAGAAAGTCAAGAACCTTAATAACCAAGGATGGGATGCAAAGTGTGGAGGGATTACGGAGAGGTTTAAATCAAGTTTGGTGAAGGGAGCTGCGGAGGAGGTATACAGGAAGTCAAGTGGTAAGAGGAAGTAGAGGGAGAAACTATGGTGGAACAACAGAGAAAAGTAAGCGGTGGAAGAGTACAGAAGGAGGAAGAGGAAG
Organism: Timema poppense; assembly: GCA_902141375.1. Classification (NCBI taxonomy): domain Eukaryota; kingdom Metazoa; phylum Arthropoda; class Insecta; order Phasmatodea; family Timematidae; genus Timema; species Timema poppense. The sequence continues at coordinate 17,629 of CABFOV010002784.1, forward strand.
AGAAGAGCGAAACAAGTGATACAAGACATGAGGAAGGCTAGCATACAAGGATGAATTGAAATACTAGAAAGGGATGTGTAAGGAAGTAAGACGTTATAATAGAGTAATGTTAAGAAACAGAAGAGGAAAAAAGGAAGGAATTATGAAGCAGATATTTTAAGAACAAACTCTACCTGAAAGAGAAGGGAGTGAGTCTCACATTTAGAGAGATGAAGGATATGTTAAAGAGGATGAAAGTGGGAAAAGCATCAGGAATGGATGAACTAACAGTGTAAATGATAAAGAGCCGCATGAGAAGTAGGAAAGAATTGCTACACACAGGGTGTTGAGAGTGTTATGGAAGAAGAGCAGGGTATTAGACAAATGAATTAAAGGAGACTGGAAGAAGTTGAGAATTATTGGGAAATAACACTGATGTGTCCCTGGACAAAAATGTAAGAAAAAAAATCCAGGGGAGTGCTTATTTATCACCACTCAAATTCTTTGTAATGGTAATGGAAATGATCATGAGTAGAGTGGCAACGAGACTGAGGAGGGGTTAATTAAAGCGATGCTGTTTGCTGATGATTTGATAGTATGGGGGGAAAAAGAAGGTGAGGTACAGGAATGGAATGAAGAAGTGAAAGAGTGAAGGATGAAATTTAGTAGAGTGAAGTGATGTAATAACAAGGAAGAGGATTAGGCCTATAAAAGCTATACAGCTGGATGCAATAGAGCTGAGAGAAGTAAATAATGTAAAGTATCTGGAAAGCATTATTAAGACAAAGGTGGAGGAATGGGGAGAGGGAAATGTAGAGAAGATCTAATAAGAAAAGTGTATCAGGGGGTGATGTTCTACAGGTAGCATGCTATGGAAACAAAAAGTGCCCTTGAAGTGTCCAAGGAAGTTTTTTTATAGAGCGTACTTTGTCTCTATAGTCACATATGCAGCATAAATATGGACAGTAAATGTAAGAGAGACAAGATTAGGAATGGAGTTGTCCAGGCGAGAGTTGAGGTACAAAAAGTAGTGAAGCATCATGGTAAGCAGGATAAGCTCAGCTATCTCAAAAGGGTTTGAAAAAGGATAGAAAACATCCCTTTACATAAGAGAGATTTAAAATTGAAATGTTAATGGTCATTTTTTTAAGCGTAGTGACATTTTTAGCAAGCGCACAAAGCAAATGTGTTAGTTCCTTTTGGCAAGATAAGCTGATACCATCCGGAGAATCAGGCCTGTGAGGAGCTATAGAGGGTAGAGGGTCAAGTGTGCATAACTATTCATCTCAGCCACTGAAGGCGACCAGCAGCCGGGCTAACCCCAACTCGTGAGTGTTACATTCTGAGCATATATAGTGTGTTTCAAAGGTTTATTTTGAGTGTAGATTAGTTTAGTTTTGTAATTGTGACTTGAATTTTATTATTTTAAATTTTGTATCTCATATATATATATTATATATATATATATATATATATATAAGTAATGTTTAAGGATTTAATGCATGTACCTTAGAAAAAATGGGAGACGCTGTAGACATCAACAATGACTTTCAGTTCAGGTGAGTTTAAAAAAAATTAAGCTTTTTCTTTTGAGCGAAAAGTGCACTTAAAAGAAAAAATAGTGAGACCAAAATTAGATATTTCACAAAGAAATAGCAAAAAAAAGTATTATGTATTAATGTCAGTGGTGATATAAGTCTGCCGGTACTGTATTATATAATAACTTTATAAAAATCTCATTTTAGACATCATACTTGGTTTACGCACAAATTATCATCAGACTTCACCAATAGGTACAGAGAGTACATGAGATGGTAGAGGAAGCAAGAATGAAATAGTATGGTCATGTAATGAATATGGAAAAAAAAAAGAATCCCAAAGAGAATTATGGATATAAAGCGGTGGCGTGTGATCAATTCTGGACAAAGGGAAGCATTGAGGATATAATAAGGGGGTCAGAATCCCAAGGAGAATGATGGATATAAAGCAGTGGCGTGTGATCAATTCTGGACAAAGGGAAGCATTGAGGATATAATAAGGGGGTCAGAATCCCAAGGAGAATGATGGATATAAAGCAGTGGCGTGTGGTCAATTCTGGACAAAGAGAAGCATTGAGTATACAATAAAGGGGGTTTGATGAACACTAGTTTAATTGTAAGCTCACATTGGTCCTTCTTTGGCTTTTTTTGTATAGTTAAAAGTATTATGGGGAACACACAAAATAAGTATGGAATAAAACAAAAAATTGGTGATCTTAGAAATATTACTCGATCATTAAATCATATGTTTATATTTAAATAATAGTGATTTTAATTCGCATAGAAATAATAATGATCAATTTACGATTGCCGAAATGAGTTTGATCTTCGGCATGTCTTTAAATGACTTTGTAAATATTTTTACTATCTCTGAATCTGGATTTATTTTACAAGCCATTATCGTTAATAAATAGCAAGGTCAAATATTGATCTAAAATTTTCCACTAAACCAACACCCTGATTAAAAATACTTCCATAAAATTGAGTATTGAAATGTCAAAGTTTATATATATATTACCTAAAGATGGAGTGGGTCTGCTGGTTTCAATTATTTTCGTTAAATACCTTAACGAAAAACTACTCTTCAAAATATTACTTATGAGTTTTGTCACAGCAGCTCTCCTCTTTCCCTGCTGCACTTGTTGATGCACTCATCAATCTACTACTGTACGCAAAGAAGCCGCTTCTCTCGGAAGATCAAACAAGTGTCAATGTTCTTGTAAAATTAAACTAAACTTACTGTAAATTGGTGATAGATACATTTTGTAATATAGTGCCCATAGTTATATTTAGAAACAATAAATATTGCTACAACCACTTACAAAATAAAGAGTTTAACAGTATATTATGTACAATTGCACATCAATCACGAAAGTAAACTGAGCTAATACTCGCCTAAGGAAAAAGTGCTTCCCCTTCCCCAATGAGTGCCGGACAGACCCAGAAACAAACGATTGACGGAATAAAGAGCCAGCGGCTGGCTGGTCAGTCTGAGAAAGAGCTGCTTGCTTTAAGAAAGAAGAGCTGCCACCTCAACTATTATTAATAGTAATTATATTAATTGTTGGAGAGATTTCTTATTATAATTGTGTGTTTTAACTTTATTTTCCTCTTATTTTCTTTATTCCCTTTTTAATTTTAGAAAAGCGTTGCTTCCCTTGCTTCCAATGAATAAACGCCACTGATATAAAGTATGCAAAAAAAAAAGACCACAAGGTAGACCAATAAAGAGATGGGAGGAGTAAAGAAGAGCAAGTGTGTGAATGAGAGGAGGAGAAGAGTGGAAGAAAATAAAAGAAGAAGAATGGTGGTAACATAGAATATGGAGGCATTTTACTAGACTGCAGACCACAACTTATAAAGAGATGATTATTATTATCTGGTTTATAGAACAAAATAGTGTGATTAGAAAAAATGAATTTAATATTGTGTTTTATTTGATTTTAAAGATTATGATTTTAACAAGTTTTCTTTACAAAAATCAAGGGTTAAATAATATCAACTCAAAAGCACAAGTACTTATTTCACTAAGTACTTTGATAACAAATGCATTTTGACATTTATAGATATTTATTTCAATTTATTGTCAGTGTGTTATGTACTTGACCCTTTTGATGCATATTTAATTTTTACTTCTTACCTTCAGAAATGCTGATTATAAGTCAAAAATTCAAAATCTGAAAATTTGGATGATGATTATGATCAAATAATGTGATCTTCAACTAGTAATGCATTTTAAATATAAAATTTAGCACCACATCTATAAACTACATAATAATATATATTTTATATCAATAAAATTTTATATGTCACATTTTACCCAAATGCAATATTATTTTGCTATCAGAACCATTCTTTATTTTACTAGCAACTCACAATAGTGTCAAACCAATTGCTAAGTGAGGATTTGACAGGTCTAATCGTGGCCTAATATAGGCCTTATGTAATAAAAAGAAATTTTTTGAAAATTAGGTTACATCAACACAACTTGAACAATTTTGTGCTACATTGGTGTTTTCCTCAGTATAGTCTATAAGATCATATACAGTCAACTCTCGATTTTACGACCCCGGGAATAGCGTCCCTCTCGAAGTAACGACCCTTTTTTGAGAAACCGTGAAAAATGTGGGAAAAAAGGTTGAAAAGTTTAAGGAAATCGGCTGTAAAATGTGTTTGTTGCATTTATTTAGGTCGCTGCGTTGCAATTATCTTTGTGAACGCTGTATTATGTACTAGTAACTGGGGTGGGTCAGGTATAAAAAAAGACCACCTCATCAATGCCAGCCTATATCACTTGACTCTGTCCACCCCTTCCCACAAGCAAGACAATGTTTCCCCGCGCGCGACTGCCGCTACATCACGCGCCAGGCTTGCTTTTGCCATTGTTATTTCGATTCTCGATTTGGTTACTATTTTGGTTTGATTTTGTGAACAATTTTTGATGACCCATGCTATTGTTTAACATTGTTATTTTGATTTGGTTACGTTTTTGGTTGGATTTTGTGAACAATTTTTGATGACCCACGCTATTTTTTTTTATTTGATACGAACTTATAATTTTGACGAAATGAGTGAAAGGAGTACCTTCTTCAAGAAATAGGTAGGTTTTATTTTATTTACTTTTTCACGTATTGTCTAAAAAATGCAATTTTTTCGTATGAAGGTCAGGGATGGAACAAAATCTGTTAAAATTCCAATAACGACCCCTTCGAAATAACGACCCTTTTCCAGGGAACCGTGAAAGGTCGTAGAATCGAGAGTTGACTGTAACTGTGTTAGGCATGGTTTCAAAATAGGAATAAGGTAAAGAACAAAAATAAAGTATCAAATAGAAGAAATAAAATAAATTTTAAAACTCACTTAATTATTGAATTTTTTCAATTGCCATACTATCCCAATATTATATTTTTTTACCCTTCATATGGCAAGAATTCATCAATTATGCATTAAATGTTACTAACACAGTAGAATAACAGGGTAAATATAACAAATACTACACTAATAAATCCCTCAACAATGTTTTCACCATGGGGTAAAGTTGATTTCCGCAGTGAATGGATATAATGCTGTGATCGGATGTATCCGATTAACGCAGCAAAAGGGTTCTTTTGAGGAAATTTGATGACTTTCAGTGAAAAGATTAGCTTACCTTATCTTCGACTAGCTTTTGTCAGAAAATGATGACTAAAGGAGGGAAGTGGTGGAAGTTGAGCAAGAAATTTTCTTAAGAAATTTATTTTTTTGGATGAAAGAATAACTTACTACCTCAATTTCTTTGTACACATACAACTTATATTTTATTTTACTGAGAATTAGTGACCAAACATTAGTGAACATTATAAGCTAATTAGTTGAAAAATTATACACGGGTATGGGAATCATACATGATACCTTTAACTTAACGAACCAATTCTCTACCAATGAGCCATCCAGGAATCTTCCCAAACTCAGAGTAATTATGTGCTCTTGGAAGAATCCTGGTTAACTCAGTGATCAAGGATTATCGCGCCAAGCCAAAATTTCTTGGGGTTGATTCCCATATTCAGGCATCATTTTTCAACTAATTTAACTTAAGTATGAACCCTTTACAGATATATCTGTAAAGTCTGTTCAGCGTAGGAATTGTTTTCTGAAAGGCCTTTTCCCCTATCAGAACTCTATTATATAGTAGGATATCAATAGGAAAAAAGACCTTTCAGAGAGTAATTCCTACCGTGAACGGAGTATACCAAAGTTTGACACAAATGTGACTGTCCTAATACTACATATCTTAGGAATATCCCATTTAGGGTGGGAGTGGTGGTAAATGACAGCTAGAAAAAGTTACCATGTATCCATTCGCCAAACCATATGTTGAGTTATTGCTTTTGGCAGTCAAAACCTTCACAGCAAACAATTTGTTTTTAATTACCTTGTCTTTTAACTGATTTTACATTAATGAAACACAAACTTAAGTAAATAGCCTTTTGGATGTTTCTTTTACATAGAAGTGAAATCTGTGGTTCACTCAAAAATGCTTTTCAAAAGAGGGTGTCTAAAATGATGCATGAGCTTCATAAGTTAAGATGGCAAGCCAGCAGAAACAAGGGCGGTAAATTACATCATACAAAACAGTCTTTGGTTGTGTTAATGCACTGTTTACAAAATAAAATATTTTATTCTGAAACTAATATTTTCTAGGGCTCTTTTTCTAGGTTATAAAAAAACCTTTATTTATTTTGGTGGCCTATTATAATATAAGTGTGTATATAATACTTTTAAATTTATTATTTCATGTACTGTAAAGTCTTGTTGCCTCAACAGCAATACAAAAACATAATAGTTTTATTAATATATTTTTTCCTTTCAAGTAGTAAAGAAGATGCCAACTATACAGTAATCCTTAGGAAAGTAGCCTACTGTTAGAATTGTTTGATAACATTTTTTATTGATAATACACTTAAAGCTCACCCATCCGAACTAAATGGGAACAGGGCCTGTTCGGACTTGCTGATGCTTGGATTATCCAAACAAATATATTATAGCTAGTAATAAAACTAACAATTACTATACAAGCATTAAAGCACAATTTTTGCATTTAATTTTTATCTTTGAAAACTTAAAAAAACATGTTTCTTAGTTTAAAAAAATTGTTCAGTCTAATCGAAATTTTGGATTAACAGGGTTCGAACTGGTGGGGTTTAATTATATAGTATAGATAAGCAAATAATAATTATTTCTAAATAGGTTGACATTAGTAACTTTCAGCAGATATTTGTAATAAAGAACCTCCTACATGAAACCTTAGGCCACATGACCAGTGACCACCGAAAAAGGTGGTTATTATATTGAAGCCTGTAGCATCACATGCCATAACTCATAATCTGGACTTTAATCACCATTACACAACCAAGGTGGTCAAATCCTTGAACAAAGACATATGCAACCCTTCACAACTAAGGATATGGGAACTGGCCCATCAATATAATATCAAATCCAAACAAGACTAACCTCAACCTTAGGTAATTCCTCTCCTTCCTACCAGCACACTTATTATTACAGTCAATGTCACAATAATACAGTATATAATAGTTTCTAATTTTTATATCTATCTAGTTATTCATAGTGCTGCCATCTATACAGTGATATAACTGAAAAACAGTCAGCTGTGGACAGTCAACCTTGCAGTTCAACCAAGAGCATCAGTCTACTCTCTTGACCCGATGAAGCTGTCTGTGACAGTGAAAACTTGTCCTTAAAAATAAGTTTGTGTGATTTTTAGTGTTATATCTAAACAGTTTCTATTTCAGTGTCATAAAGGTAAGTGTGCTGGCCACCCCTCCTAATTTAAACCATGATTTAGCCTAGTGCTCCATTCCAAATAACTTATTATATTGAGGTAAAATTTAAATAAGCATCTTGATAAAAAAAAAACTAGACAATTCAATTAACGTAATAGCTAATGTGACTAAGCAATCATGACCACTTTCATGAAACAAAGGACGAGGAGAAAGTAAGACCATTAAATAAATTAACAGAGCCTACGGATTATTTCTTTCATATCCTAAGAAAAGGCCTACTGATTCACAAACAAAGAGTTAGGTGAACACACCCTTTTACTCATTTAAAAAGTTATATTTTTGTAAATCTATTATTCAATGTTCATATTGAGGTTATGTGGTATAGAGCACTAGGCTAAATGTTCATATTGTAACCAAACGAGTTGTCAAAGCAATTTTTTTTTTGTAATATCTTGAAATTAAAAGTTGCTGGCATAGTCTCTCATCATCTTTGCAGTGTTTATATTTTAGAAAAATGGTAAAGTATAAGTGTGGTTATGGCGTAATTCTGAAACATTTTTGTAGATTATCATTGGCACCAAGATCTAACAAGGAATGGCTCAGAGCTTTCTGATAAGAGATCCAGTCAATTAACAGGATGAATTAGACCTATTGAATACTTCATTCATACCGTTACGAGCCATCGTAGTTTACACCAAATGGTGCAATATTTTCTTTCCAACTGCTGAGCTCTTTACTTTGCTTGAAATAATATTTGATGGGAGTAACATTTTAATGATAGCTTCATCGCTAAACAAATCTGAAAGAAAGGCTTCTCAACAAAATATCTTATCACAAATAATATTTTGGGCTAATTTTTTTTATCAATAAAACTCGGCTTCTAGAATGACATTACGTTTAATATTATATTATATTTGGAAGAAGGTACCTTCTTCCAAATATAATAAAATATAATACAATTACCTCGTAAAGCGAAAAGAGGTTTTCCTTATAGAGTTATATCATTACGTTTAATATGATTGTCTACTTTGTTAAGATCTCACTGGTCTATACAAACTGGACGCTATGTTTTTTTAAATAATCAAACAAGAAATTTCCAATTATTCTTTACCATTTTCCTTTTTTTTCTCCTCTTTTGTTTTTTGGTTTTCTCTTTTAGGAAGTTGCGTTGCGCGTTACACATTGTAAGGGCCATATTGTGTTTGTCCCCCTTTTATATGTTTCTATCCACCTTTCCTGTACCTTCTTCCAAATATAATACAATCTCCAATCTGAAATATTTATTTTTAAATGTGTCATTTAAATCATGATTTAAGTCACCATGTCCACCCATAATCAAACCAGTGTTTTACAGACTTTACCTTGGCCTGCCTACCAAACATTATACTGTGATTAAAAATATGTTAGAAGGATAAGAAAATATTTCATTGACAAATTGTATAGGACTAGGACAAATAATTCTTAGCATGTGCATAAGGGTTTGAAAAAAGCACATATATGATGTGAGAAAAGAAATCTTAAAATGCAACTACTGACCATGGCAAATCCAGAAAGTAAGGCAGAAGTCTTACTGGATGCCTTGAGCTTGGCCCTGCTTAGTTGAAGCTTACGCCATGAGAGGTAGCTTGAAGTGTGTAGCCCATCACCCGCTTGAGACATCCTTTCCTGGAAAAAACAATGGTAGCAATGTCACTATGACTTATATCTTTAAAATTGTCTCCTCCCTACCCCCTCAAAATTTTGTACATTTTGCAGTTTAATCTCATTAGAATGATAGAGAAATAAATGGCATAATTTACACTATACAATCCTTTTGATATTTTATTTTACCCTGCACTCTATGGTAAAATGTTTTATGTAATTTGCCAAATAAATATCAGTTTGTGACTAACCCCAATGTGCTAGTATTAAAATAACAACATAAAATCTGATTGACCTTAGCTTTGTATTTGTAAATTGAATCTCGACCATTTATAAATGCAGGTGTAACTGAAGAGTATCCACAGAAGACACAGCCAGTAAATAAACAGCAAGTCACAAAACAAGCATTTGATTTACTGTGCTTTTCTTTAGTGTTATATCAGGGTAAAGTTAATATTACACAAGCTCTAGAGTGTAAAAGCTAAGCTAAACAAATATGTATATTTTTTTAAATTTTGCTCCATGCCTTATTAACTGTCTGAGATAATTACATTTAATTAGACTAAATGAATAAGAATATGTTGAGGAAATGTGCCCACATTTGCAAGAGGAAGAATGGGATACCATTTAAGAAAAACGATCTTCAGTACACCCCAACGAGATTAGTACCTTGAACACCCCACCACCAGCAAACCAGGCTAGATGAGCATGCCCTCCAGTGCAAGTCTAAGAATATAATACAAATTTTATTTCTATATTATTAAAATATGATTACTGACTATGAAATTTAAACAATGCTAAGAAATCACCATGCTTATAAATATTTTATTCATAATTGTAATAAGAGTTGCTTCTTTATGTACCAGTAATTTCCCTTTTTACTTTCACATATCGCTCTAGCCATTACTTCAACTCTTTGCTAACCCATTCCACTGATAAATTTTTCCATTTGCATAAGGCCAGCAGCAATTTTTTAGATAGCATTCTAATAACTTATTGGAATGAAACACTGATTTGTGCCCTCGCCTGGGAATGTTCAGGCATTCATGGGTGTTGTTAAATGCCTGTCCCAGGGAAAGGGTTAAACCCTCGAGTAAAGGTAATGCAAATAGAATATCAGTGTTAACAACGATAAAAAGTCTTAGAAATTAGTAATTTTAACAGTGGAAAGGGCTACTGGTAGATTGTGAACACATATTTTACTTATTAACCTAGGTACACATAATTTTTAAAGACTAGTTAGAATTTACATTATTTTTAACACATGTTACATGGAATACAAGATATTTCACCAACTCATACCTAATAAAAATAGAAGTCCCTAGATACAAGTAAATAATAAAGTTGATATCACACCAAAAGCTGAAGCGGTGGTAAGAATTGTACGTTTTAACAGCATTACCTAGGTTAAACATTTTAATTAAACTCACCCAATACATTCTCATCAATGCAGGCTAAAAACACAATAAACAATAAGTTAACAAAGGTTGGTGTTTATCATAACACATTAAATGCCTAAAGTCCTTTTCTCTTATAATACACAGAAATTTCATTTACATGTTTTTGGAATAACACAAAATGGTATTATTACCACTTTAAAATGTGTGTGGTAATTTGTTTATAATATGGTTAAAAAATAATGTGCCAAATTATCTGCGCGAGTTGGTTGATGCTGTAGAGAAAATTTTGTAAGAATGTTATACATCTTCCTGTTGTCTCCTACTGATGTTGTAGTGTGTTAAATTGTTTGTATTGTTAATGTTGTATCTATTATTATGAGTAGAAAATAAGTATGTTTGAAATAAAATGTCATGCTGAAAATTGCTTAGTTGTGTTTAGACATCACTTTTCTAAATTTTTTTTTACAAATTTGTCGCACACATTGTCTTTTATATGAATATCAATGTCATGGACATATGACGCTAAAAGAATTTTTTTTTAACACTGTGGCTTACTACCTGTCCAGGTTATACACATATGTACTAATTACACTAATGAGTTAAAGACGAGGAAGGTTGAGTTTAGAAGAAGTGTACCCTCATTTGGATGGAGGGAGTGTAAAACCATTTTGGAAAAACCTTAAGTAAAACAGGTCGGGATTCAAACCCTGACCTCCCTGTTATTGGCAGTTTAGTCCAACTTAAAAGTGATGCCTTAGATCATGCGGCCACCAAAAAAGGTTAGGTATAGTTAATAATATTCCACCATGTAGGCCCTTAACACTATTTGTGTGTTTAGCCAGAAAATACCTGATTATATGAAATAATCTGGTTTTAATACCCACGGGTATTAGTACTATAGATAGCTATACAACATTTTTCACCAGCGCTGCAGAAGCTAAACCAAACAAGCTAATAAAAAGTGTCATCTATTTTATAATAATGTTTTTTTTAAATTTGAGATGTTTATCGTGCACTTTCTGAACTGACTAATTATATCAGCACAGGATGATTTCTATGAGTGAGCACGAAAGGGCATATCCCTTTTTCTGTGAAAGGTATTTTCAGATACCTTCCAGGGTTCTTTTACATGGGCCAAACGGCTTTACTTCCCCTCCGAAGGAATTATGCTACAGATTTTTATCGCTCAAGAAAAATCCATCAACACCGGCTAGGTTTAAACCCACGAACATCGGATCCTAAGGCGAGCACTTTACCCCAAGACAACCGAGTTGACAACTTTATTACAGTTCAGAATATAAAGTCGCTTTACCTGCTCTATATCATCCAGGATATTTTGTCTGCATGCAAGAGCAAACCAATAAAATGTAATATAAATACTACATTAAGGGTGCAACAGCTATGCTTACTTTGCGATGGCTGGAATTCATGCACATATGAACCTTGGATCTGCCCAAACTATGTGCCATCAATCAAATTGTTTTGTTTTCTTTCTGTACAGTAGGATACACTTATGTTGGGTCCTGGCAAACACAATGGGAGTGGTTAACACACACAAATACGAACAAAGCGATTGGCAAATAAAATGGAAAATGGTGTGCAGTAAAGGGTAGCAAACAAAGAGGAGAAATAAATTTGGCTAAGCAATGTGTCGTTTCCTAACAGTAAAAATAAAAAATTGATTTTTTATTACTTTATTATTTTTGACTTTGTATTAAGTTACGTATATTGATGAAAATAAAAAGGACAATTTGATTATCATTAACTTTTGCTCAAACAATTTTAACTTTTTTTTTTCTACCAAATTGATTTAAACTTAGGGAACATTGAAAAATAACATCATTCTAACTAACCAGTCTGTCATTACATTTATTAGCACCAACTTAAATTTGTCATGACAGTTTTGGGCTGTCAATCATTTTTGTTGTTTTATATGTTTTGTGATTTTTAAGTATTTTCAGGAGTAACCTAACTTTCACTCATCTCTTTAATAACTCTTACATTTATTGTATTCTTTTAAACAACTCATATTTCCTGTTCGGATTTAGTGTGTATGTATTAATTAAAATAATATACTAGGGATTAGGTAGGTTGAATTTAGAGGAAGTGTAGCCATATTTGTGTGTTGGAAGATAGAATACTATCTTGGGAAAAACATCCTGAGTACACCTGACCGGGACTCGAACCCTGTTTTCCTTGTCATCTGCAGACTAGTCTAACATGAAAGTGATGTCTTAGACCATGTGGCCACCAAAGTAAGTTTTTTGTTGTATTCTCATCAAAAGGTTCAAAAGAATAAAACAATCCTAGTTTTTTTTAATAAATTAATATTACTGATATGATATACCTAATTTAAATTTTCTTTCACGATGCAGTAATCTCAACTGACTCCTGCCTCCCCTTAATAACTGCCTACCTCCATAGCTACCAACTTCTGAAAAAAAAAATATATATGAAAAAAACTAGCGAAATTATTAAAACTCTCCTGTAACAAGATTTAAGTAAAATGTGTACTCTGTTAACCCTGAAAGGTGGTAGTCTAACCTTATCTGACTAAACTAGGGAGTAAATATTAAGATAGGGCCTTAATGTACCCCATGAATCAACAACCTTTTTGATATTTTATGTCTAATGGGTTAAAAAAATGGTTGGGCCAGTTTGGAAAAAAAAAATATAGAGCAAAAAATGTCAACTTTATATTTATACATATAGTAATTATATATTAGTCTATTTTTATGAACACAATGTTTGTTTGCTAAATCTTTTGTGGGCCAGATAAAATCAGTTGACAGGCCGAATCTGGCCCACAAGTTGCTGACCGCTGATTAAACCCATCAAGGTAAAATTTTCACCTTCCAGGGTAAACAAAATGTACAATATATGTAAAAACTGAAAAAACTCAAAAAGGTAATACTTTGTAGAAATAATTTTATGGAAAATTAGTAAGAATTGGCAGCTATGCTCCTTCTAATTAATTTCTAACTTTAAATACTCCTCTTAAGAGTTACATCCTTTCTGAACAGTCCCTTTGAATGGTTAAAAAACAAACAAAAACAACAACAACATATTTTTAAATAAGGTTGTGATGGTTAAAAATCAATAGGTATTCATTTGTTAATTAGGTTCTAACTGTTAATATGTACCAGTATATCAAAACTGAAACACAGTATTGGAACTTTTTCCCCCTAGGAATTTTAAAACACATGTAGACCTAGAGAACCAAATATACATGCACAGATGCTGTAGGGAAATCTAAAAGGTTTATGCAAGTATAAGTGCAAAATATCAACCAATACAACCATAACAAATAAATAATATTTAAACAATATAGCTAAATGGCCTTTCGAGTCGCATGTATGTTGTTGATTGTTTACCTTCCATAATAGCTTAGGGTTTTTATGTACGGTATAATCAAGGTGACCAGATTACTTTAGCGCAAAGGAGGACAGGGACTTCTAAAATGTAGGACATTACAAAAAATAAGCATAAAATTTACTTGTACAATTAACTTCATGTGTTTTATTGATAACCGCATTACACATATTATTTTAAGTTCAAACAAATTTTTCAGATGAACTTATGAATTAGGATTGTGATTGGTTGAGCTGTGTGAATACATACATCCAATAGGAATGACAAGTTTTATCACTTGAACACTGTTTGACGAGTTTGCTGACAAAAGTGCACAAAGAATGCTAGTGATATCTGAAATTGAATTTTACTGCAGAATTTATAAATACAAAATCACTTTGAAAGCAAATAACATAAAAAAATGACAAATTTATTTATCAAAATGAAGGAAATTTTGGAATTTTTTTTAAATTCCTCCCTGGCACTGGACAGAGGATTGAAATGTAGTACATGTTTTAAAAAATAAGGATATCTGATCACCCTGGGTATAATATAAAAAATTATGAGAAACATATATTATTAAGCCATATTATCAGTTCTCTTGCTGAAAGTAAGACAAGATAGTTAGTTGTCTTAATAACATTTTTTAATCAGGATTTTAACTTGCCTTATTACCTGTTTTAATTATGCTAGGGGAGTAGGAATGAGCTAGAAATAAATGTAGAGGAAATGGCCCTTCATTTGAGTGAAGGGAGGGTGAGAAACCATTTAAGAAACCCAATCTTTAGTACTCTCAGTCAGGATTTAAACCCCAACCTCTCAGTCATCGACAAACCAGACCAGATGAGCTCAACATTTAGTTTGCATGCCCAATAATGCAGGTAATTATTTTTAATACCGATAAAGTATGGGTAGCAACATTGTGTTTAATGAACAAGCCTACGCGTTCACTTCGATGGTCTAAAGCAGGGAGGGGATCATAAAAATCACTACCCACATCAACGGTTTTAATTAAAAACAAAGGTTTTATATTATTTTATTTTTTAATCTTAGCACCGCGTCTCACTACCCGTTCAGGTTATACATTTAAGTACTAATTATGTTAATGGGTTAGGAATTGGGAAGGTTGAATTTAGAGGAAGTGAATCTGCATTTGTGTGGAAGGAGAGTGGAAAACTATTTAGGAAAAACCACCCCAGTTCACCCGAGCGAGATCCGAACTTCAATCTCCACGTCCTCGGCAGACTAGATTAAAAGGAAGCTAGTGTGTTAGCTAACTATGACACAGAGACGGGTATTATTTTGATTCAAATAGCTCAGTGTGTCATTGAAAATCGTTCTGCATACCACTCTTGACACGCATGCCGACCACTGGTCTAAAGCTTCACTCTCGCAGTATCGCTAAACTTGACTGCCAATGAGGGGGAGACTAAAACTCAAATGAATAGTTAGACAAGGTGCTAAAAATAAATAAAAATAATCTTATGTAGTCTTAGTAGAGCACTGGAACATTAAGGATGGAAAAAGACTTAAATCTGTGAATAAAGAGCCCAGCTATTGCTGTGTTACATCTAATAACACACTGGGGTGAAACATGACATAAGAATGCATGCAATAACTTTGTGTGTGTAGGCATAAAAAAACAAGTGCAACATTCAAAAATATCAAAATTAATCAAAATACATTATATAGTATCTCTAGCAGTGTTTCTCAAAGTTTTGGCGATGGGAGAGACCCAAATGTAAGTATTGTGCATTGGGGGACCACCAAGGCCATGGGGGGTAGGCCTAAAGGTTAAAAATTATGCAGGGAAATCATTGTAAAGAAATTCCATTTTATGACTATAAATACAAGGCAAACATTAATTTATAAAATGAAATGTTGAAGACAAATATAATATAATTACAAAAATTAAAATGTAATAGTTTTTTGATTATTTTTAACATATGAAAAGTAATTGTGGAGATTGGTTGACTTAAGGCTGGTACAGTCTTCCTTTTCTATTTAACTTGTGTCTACCAAGAAAAGCGATATAAGATAATATGAATATTTCATATTTAATCTGTTGCATTTCAAATGTTTGTATGATATGTGATCAACATTCATTATTAAATTTTTATTATGAAATTTCCTGGGATCCTATGGACCACCTGAGAGGCCACCGCGGACCAGCAGTGGGCCCAGAACCACACTTTGAGAAATACTGCAATAGAGGCTATTCCAGAATTACATTTGCCGCCACCATACAGAAAATGATAAGAGAAACACTGTGCAAACCTACCAGCCTACGCTCTTTCCCGAGGATAGAAGACTGCTTAAAGGCAAGAGCTTGAAACTGGAAGTTCACTAGTGTGGACTTTGAAATCTTCTAAATGTCTAGCAAATAAACAAAATAATATATATGTGCAACAAAATTTAAAAAAAGAGAAGAAGCACTCAACAAACAAATGGCAAAACAATACATTGAATTAAATACTGCGCCAAGATGTAAAAATAAAGAGATTAAAATTAGAAAAACCTAGCAGAGGTGCTGGAATGAGAGTGCGAGACCATTTTACTGGTAGTTCCCTTAGATTGGCCTAGATTCGGTTCAGATTGAACACTTGCCCTAGTTATATTTTTCCATGACTTTCATCAGTTTGCACCCAAACTAATGTGTCAGTCTCTCAATAGAGTGGATAGCAAGAATGCCAGTTTCAGGGAGGTCAAGGTTTTGATCTCATCTAAGTGCACTGCAAGGGATCCCACATGTGATTTGTCTATCCCCTCTTCATAATAAGTTCATTGTGTTTTTTATACAGATATTAGCCCTTTTACTACACATCTATTAGGTTAGTTTTTTGCTACAATACTTAAAGTTTCTTCAGATTCTTTTCATTTAAAGTAGGATAACACTTTCATAATTTATTACTATATTTTTTTAAGCTTATTTTCTAGTTTCAATGGGTTGAAGGGTAAGGTTGGTTAACTAATTCAAGTATTCCATTGTAATCTTTATTTTGTATTTAGACTAAGAGACAAAATATAATTTTGAAAATATTGTGTCATTCAGACGACTGTTTTCTAAAAAAACACCAATAAAGGCGATCTTGATGATGTTTTAAGGTTTAAAATTTGATTGAAGAGTTCCAGCACCCATGCAAAGTTAAGTTAATATTGCTAATAAGATGTAAGCCTACAAGCAGCCGAAGGTTAATAGATGCTGCACTGGTGTGATAAAAATGCATAAGCTGCTTAACATGGTCTTTTATGAAAAAATGAATTGAAAGGTTTACTTAAAAATCATAAATAAAAATTATATTATAAGCTTACCTGCATTTAGTGTAGGTAGGTTAACGTGCTGTACTTAAGTGAAAATATACCCGTATGAGTGATAAAACAGCATAATAGAATGGGGTTTTAGATTATAAGTATATCAAGGCCTAAGACGAGTATTTTCTTTCATTGTGAGGTTGTTTGATTACTACAGAAATCTCCCTTAACGGACACCACTTAATAGCGTAATCTTCCATATAGAGGACAGTTTAATTTCCCCGGCAAAATAACACGGCCTCTTACAGTGAAAAAACTTAAGCATAACGAACTTTCTCAGTAACAGAAATGTACACTGGTAGTGATGCATATTTTTATGCTTAACAATCTCTAAATTTAAAACATCTGTTCACATATTTTACTGTAGGAATGTCATTGTCTTGAGTGAAGTGTGAGCAGTGCTGCCTTTCTCCTCTAGTCTAAGTTTCTAAAATAGCTTACTAGTACAAATAAATAAATAAGGTATTTCAAGGCCATAGCTTCCCCCACCCCTTATGAGTCATTAGCAGGGGTTGTTCGAAATGTTTAGTCTTTACTCGTGTGCTCTTAGTGAATAAACTTTTGATTCTTCTAAGTTGTAATGTCATTAAAGTGGTAGGTTTTGTTGGTTCTTAAAATGTCTCAAACAGTGTTAAACTTTGAAAGACAAGATAGTAGTTGTGAAAGTGAGTGAGAAAGAAAAGTTAAGTGTTCATGATTTGGCCAATAAATTTTATGGGGTGAAAACCCAAATCAAGGGATATTCTGAAGAATAAAAACAAAATTTTGAAATCTTGGGCCAAAAATAAAAACCAATTAAGTATAAGAGCATTTCTGAAAATGCAAGAACAAGCTGTTAATAATGTGACATTTGAATGGTTCTGTCTTGTTAAAGCCAACAACATTTCTTTGTCTGGGACATAATTTGTGAAGTATAGCAGTGGAAATAGCTTAAGAGTTGGGTTTAAGTGACTTTAATCCTTATGCTGGATGGCTGGAAACATTTCAAATTAGACATAATTAAATTATAAATATATAATTAAATTTATTTTCTTTACTTTTCGTCATATAGGTCGTTTACAGTATGCTACATACAATATATTTTTACTAGCCACCCTGCATACCATATTGCACAATGCAGTAATTATGTATATTGTTTTAGTTAATACCCACAGTTTTTAGTCCCATATAGGTTAAACTGTGTTCAAGCGGTAAAAATTTTAAACATTTTAAAATTATTTTTCCAAATAACTGACATTTCTTAATAACAGACTTTTTTTTTGTTTCAGAAAGTGTTCGCTATTAAGATATTTCACTGTGATAAATTTGCCTTTCAAATTCTATAAGATGAAACTTTATTACTAACAAACACACAAAGAAAGTCAGTATTTGTTCCATGTAGCCCTGTTTTACATTAGTGCTATTGTGGTATTTCAACTCCTTTGAGTCTCAAAGAAAAGAAAGACAAGAGGGAGAGAAAGAGACTTAACAATCTTATCAAAGGCACCCCTGCCCCACACATTAAGGTTGGGATGTAAGGGATGTGAGGAAAGGTCAGTTGTTTTTTTTAGTTTATACAGTAGAACTTTATTTGGTCAAAATAAATCAAATATTGTTTCAGTAAAATAAGTTTAATTTTATTAACATGGTGACATCAATAGTTCTTGAATATCTGTCAGAGGTGTCCCAGAATTTAATGACAACTTTTTACTCTTAATTTAAAATGTTTTATTATCCAAAACTGCAATGCTCATGGATATTCAAGAATTATTGTTGATATCACCATAGGGAAGGGGGGCATGTAACTTTATGTTTGTACCTACTGAAGCAATATTTTATTTATTTTGACATAAAAAGTGTTTTACTATAAAAACTGAAAAAACGCTGGCCTTTTATCAAGTTCCCTACATCCCCACCTTAACAGAGTTAAGATAGAATTAATCCAGTCTCTCTTAATTTGGGTTCTCAAATTAAATTAATGCAGGCTAGTATAAAAATTAGTAGGCATTTTATTTTAATATACAAAACTTCTGCACAAATTTGTGATAGACTTCTATTAAGCGAGACTAAGTTAATGGAACAATCGACTATAGTAGGGTCATGATAGGAAGAATAGATGGCTTATCAGACAGTTAATAAAAAGTAGGCCTACTTTAATATGTTCCTATGTCAAGTCATGTCTGAAGCTGTTTCTTTTAAAAGTTAGTACCAACCAATAAATACAAATAAAATAATACTAATAAGGCTACTTATCCTTTTATAGTTGGTAAAATGTTATGTTGTTGATATAGAAAAAGTTTGTATTTTTTAATTTTTTTTACTTTATTTACTAAAATTTATTTGTCTGGTGGATGAGTGCAAATATTAATTTTCATAACATTGTCCCCTTGCAGTTTAAAAGAAGTGTTCAGTCAAAGATTTTTGCTGTTTTATAAAAGGTTTGCTTCATTTGTGTATAAAATGTTATTACTGTTACCATTTTGCTTGTTTTGCTTAAACTCACATTTATTAATGAAAAAATGACCAGACATAATTAAAGACAAATATTTTTACTGTAAAAAAGTGGGTTTGATATTTCTTTTTAATGAAGAGTGTCCAGGTTAATTGATGTGGTCGGAGGAATGATAACCCTCATTTTATTTATTTAGAAAGTGTTAATTTCTGGTACTTAGCTTATACCTCTTGAATGACAATTTATTTTTAGTCAGTCATTCTTTTGAGGATACCTGGAGTTAATATCAACAAATATTTTATATATTTTTATAGTTATCTTAACAGATTTTATAGACAGTTAAACACTGTAAATATACCATATAAATCTATGAGGGTTATCATGTTTCTGCTCAGATACCCTCAATAGTTTACTTTTCAGTCTTGTATAAGATGGGAGTCTTAAGTGTTATTACATAATTACATAAATGGAAATGAAAATAAAGATAAAACTACAGAAGCTTACTTGTACATTCGAATCTCTGCTCCAAAGGCAGTCCTTGGGAGGCTGTTGTGCTAAAAATCCAGGGCCAATGACACTTAGACAACCAGAATTGCTTGACCAATCAGACATGGAAACTTAATTTGACTGGCAGTTTATGGCAGTTCTTGAAAATAATAAGACTGCTGTGAACAAAATATAAAACATATTCATAAAAATGTACCTCAAAGACCATATTAAGTACTTTTTTGTATTTATATTTTTGTATTAGAGTTACATTGAATTAATAAAATGTATCTCTTAAAAGATATCGATTTTAATATCTTTAAATTTAGAACTGTACATTGTTTACTCCATTTCATAATTCTTCATATCATAAAAACTATATTAAATTTTTGAATTTTAACTTTTAAAATATATATATATATTTTTTGCAATTCAGTATGGTAGGTAGTCTACTTCTTTATGTTTGAGATTTCTCTGAATAAATTTTTTCATATGTATTTTAATTTCAGAATTTAGAACAAGTATATAAAATTCACATATTAACAAGACCTATTTGAACCTTTTTTTTACTAGACACTATCAGAGCAGTGGATTGTGACTTTTCTAATTGCAACACAATTATTTTATGTTATGCAGAACTTAACAATAGTAGTAACTTACGCATTAAAAGGTTTTCATAGAAATATTCTGTTCATTTAAATGCTTACCCCTAATATTTTCATCTTAAACCACTCAAAGAAAACCTTATTAAATTGGAATGACCACCTGTCATAACTTATATCAGAATGCATGTTTTGTCGGCTTCCATTACCATAGAGATTTCAAAAAACCAAACACATTTTTCTCTTTGCTACGAGAAAATGAAGATATGGATGGAATTACCTCAAAACCATTTGAGAAGATCGTTTGTAGCGGTATCATCGTAAGCAATATGCTAAGTAAGAAATTATATGGAAATTGAAATATTACACTTACATTACGTTCTTGCGGATTTGGGATGTTTCAATAAACATAATTCTATTAATTCAATATAGATCCACAAAATAAAAATATAAAATCGCATATAAATATTTAAAAGTATTAAGTTGGACCTACTCCTAGATGTCTTAGGTTAAGACTATACATTTGACACATTAGTTAAACCAAGACACAACAAAAGAAAATTCAGATTATTTTAATATAGTAAATGCAATTGGTTCGTGAAATTAATGACACACGTGACCATGTAGGATAAGAATATTAATCAATTGGTTTCGTTATTCAAAATATTTGGCAAGCTCGCGATTTAGCTGAATTGATTAAAGAGCGTCAGTAATAAATGTTTGCATTGAGGTATTTATTTGTTTTGTTGATCAAGCTAATTAATGTACACTATTTTGTACGCTAAATTGAAAATGTAACCACGTAAATCTAATGTGTTAAAACTGGCAGGGATTTGACCCGAGATGCCGAAATTCAATCACGAATTGTTGCATTGAGAGGAGAAGGGGGTAGGTTTTCTCCACTTAACATAAGAGTTCTAAATTGTTATTTCCTTGCTAAATCCATTCTTTATATTATATATACATATGATTAAAGCGTAGTGTGCTGTGCACCCTTATTTTTAATATAATAGAGGAATGCATTTATGTTTTAATTGTGCGGCGAACACGGACCGAACTTTCAACTTCCTCCTAGTCTACTTGGACCACACTGAGTTGTTGTGATTTGGATCCTAGATCGGGCAGCATAGACATTTGCAGTGCGATGTCGTCCATTACGCAGAAGGAACTAGAAGGGGGAAGGATCGGGGTTGAGTGTTTTTGGAAGATCAACAGATGGTGACCTTGACATTGATAACTTTAGAACTATTTTCTTTAACACCATTAATTTACGCATTAATTTTCCTTGGTTTTCATTATTAGTGATCTAAATTAATTTCTCTTTGGTTTTCATATGTTTAATAGTCATTGTTTATTTTTATGTAAGAACTAGGTTAAAAAAATCATGAACGTTTTGCCACCTTTTGGCAGTTTGATACAATTTGTGAGAGACGCGGAAAAAAGGCTTCTTGGAGTTGGGGAGTTGGTCATGATTTCCTCGTCTAATCTACCATTTTGTGGAGGCTATGCATTTTTTCGTACTCGGTGTGATCACTCACCTAGTGACAGAGAGTAAGGGTTTGATTTAATCATTCTATTTGGTGATAAAATGAACTCGGTGAGTTAAATTATACTATTTTCTTTAACCTCATCTTTCGGCCTGCGTGTTTTGGAAAATTAATGTTTGGAAAAAAAGGTGGTGAAAGGTTTATGTTTTGATTATCTCTCCTATTATAATTTAGTTACTTGTAGAGCACTTGTAATGCTACTGGGGAACATCTTGCTTACAATACATTTCTTTGGAGTATTATTTTAATGTTAAGGGTAAGGGGCATTATTGCATTTGTTGGTTTTATCGCAGTTCGTTAAGTCATCATTGTCATTAATTGTTGTTGGGTATTTTCAGTTATGATATTAATGTTAGTGTTTTCTTTATCCTTAATATTTTTATGTGAACTGTTGTTATTGGAGATTTTCATTTATGCTATTCTTTTTTTTATTTTTTTATTCTTACATGTGAACGATTGTTATTGGGAAATTTCATTTATATTATTAAGAACCAATCTGTGATGATCAATAATTGTTATCATTCCTATCCTTATTTTTAGAGTCATTATATTTCTCTGGATATCAATTCCTTGTTCCCCTTTCACCACACACTAAAGAAGAGAGGAGAGCGTGCCTTATTAAGGGAGACAGTATAGTAGGCTACCAGAACATTTTGTTTCACGTGTGTTGCGAGTATCTTAAAGTAAAGAATATAGTGAGTGAGAAACGCCAACAGAACAACATGATGTCCAAGTTGTCTCGTGGTGGGCAGTGAGGTAGCCCCCCGCCTCCCCCCAATCTGACTTAATGGTGTAAAACAGAACTAAGTGAAGGTCTCAATCACATTGACAAACACGAATCTTGATTTTTTTTAATACATAGGTTAAATTGTAGTGTGTAGGTGATATCCGAACCAATTTAAAATCATTAATTTAATTGCGTATCTGTCACTTTTACCTCAACCCGTTTGCCTGCGGAGGGCTGATTTGACGTAAAACTCCAAAAATATACTTGTGTAAAAGTGGGTTGGCTCCCGTTCATCAAATGATTAAATGAAAGGTTAAACAAATAAAAACTACCTGCGTTATCTTTATAATACACAAGTTTTCCTGATTGCTACTAGTTGTATTAATATAATCCATGATAGATGATCGTTCACACGGTTCGTGTAATCTTGCATTGATTTAAATACGAAAATATTTTAAGAAATTTAAATGAGGAGATTGTACGTCCTAGGCATCTCTCAAGCGATAAACTTGAGTTGGAATTGGTGGATGGATCGGATTTTGATTCACGGTCGGATGTAACGAAGGTAGTTTTTTTTTTACCTAAAATAGTTTTCCCCTCTCCTTCTATATAAATGTGCATAGATTTCTTCTCGATTCTCCCTTTCTAATCCTTACCTCATTAATGTAAGTATGCAGATCAGACCTTACGAGTAGTAAGACAATCAAATTAGTTCGAAAGAAGGTGGTGCACGGGTAATTCAAAGTGGACTTAATTTAAGTGCGACGGCCTCAAGTTCCGATAGTCTAACTTGTTAAATCCATGTATAACAAAAATTTAAATATTATATAATTATCTCCATCGACGTAGGAATGACATTAGTGGGTTTTTTCGTGTAGCCCCGTTGCAATAATAGTTGGGAAGGTCGGAACAAAATGACCGTCGTCTGGTGACTGAGCGGGCATTTCGCCAAGTGTGAGGCATCGCCACGGGTCTTCTAGACCACTGGTATTCAACCTGGGGTTCTAAAAAAGAAGATTCTACTTTTTACAAAATGTATAATACTTTTATTTGTTTTAAATGTTTCTGATTAATTTTCTTTGAGTTTTAAAGTTTTGGTAATTTATTGATAGCATAGTAATAATTTAATGAATAATAATGTATTTTATATTTATTAGTTTAAATATATTTTATCATATATATTTATCATTTTATGTGGTTTATATATTAAATATTAAATTCCCGGGAGTACGCGAATAGAATACATCTTAGGGAGTACACAATATAGCTATCTATATATATTAATACATGTGTATATTTTTCATTTAGGATAACATTTATTATTTAATACTTTGTTTTTGATGTAACTTATTTATTTTAGATGTAGATTATAGAATATGTATAGCTTGCCTTATTCACCAACAATTTTGGGGTTACAAAATTGAAGAGAAATTATATTTGAGGGTACGCGAGAAAAAAAAGAAGATTGAATACCAATCCCCTAGACAAATAAATATACTCTTGAGGAATGGTCTTGTATAATAATGTAAACAACATTTCTTTGAGAAAATACTGAAAACATTTTAACTAAGGAGCACTAGAAATGTTTGAACCTTACATTCAACAACTAGATAGATACTAAAGAGAAATTAGAAAAATGTGAGTTTTTTTAAAGTGCGATGGAAGGGAACGTAAATTGTATATATGCATATATATATCCCCTCAGAACTCGCTCGATGGTCGCATGCTCTAAGGCTGACGAGAAGATCAGGGTTCGAATCCCGGACGTGTGTAATGAGGGTGGCTTCCCCTAAATAATTTTCAAATCTACCTCCACGCAAATGAAGATACACTTCCTATACATTCGGCCTTCCTCAAACCTAGGGCATTAGTATAGTTAATACATATACGTGTAACCTGAACGGGTAGTAGGACGTGGTACTTATATATATATATATATAATAGGCTTGTACATAGTATTGTCATAACCCTGAGCAATGTTGGGATGTTTGTTTTGATTTATATATATATGTATTTGACGCACGTACTTAAAAGCGATGGTTTAGCGAATATGATGTAACAAACTAGAAACATATAAAGGGGAATGCTGACTTCTCATAATAATGTTTACTCTAGTTGTAAAGGAAAGGGGTCAGAGCGGGCTATAAAAGACTTATTTGTTGACACCGCGGCTGTCACATTTTAATCATTATCGCAGGCAGTTACGCAGCCCGACGCCGGACTATAGCAGACTACGGGTCATCAGTAGCACTTGTTGCTATAGAGAATCCGTTGAGCCTAGGGTTCCGATATCAAGTTCTGTGAGGTGTCGCGAGCCGTGCCAGTCAATTCCGTCGGTCTCAGTTTCCAAGTGCCAGTCCTTCCACGAGCGCGAACGTCCAATATTTATATTTATTTTATATTCCGTTTAGACATCACATTTCATAATATCTTTTAGTAACTTCTATCAAACCAAAATCCGTAACCATATTGAAGATATTGTTATAGGTAAGCTTTTTTTGACTAAAATAAATAAAATACTGCATTAGTAGTTCCGTTTAGTTTATTTTTCTACACACAATAATCTCAACAGCTTTTGAGATTTTTCATGGTCGTTGCGGAATTTAAATATCATCTTTTTAAATTAATAGAACAAGTCCTGTGCAAATTCCAAGATGCTCATGATGAGAAATATTTTTAAAAAAACCTCAGAGGTGAAAATACCATGTATAGAAAATTAAAGTAAATGTATCTTTTAAAGCCATATTTGATTATTTTTGGTAAAAAAAAAGTTAGTTGTTATAAAAAGTGTAACTATACTCTTCTTCCCTTCCAACCTACCTTCGTATTTGTTTAAGCTATCACGTTTAACACAAAGTTATTTAATGCTTGATTTTAAGGTATAAGGATGAGGAAGTACATCCATATTAGCGTGTAGAGAGGAAAAGAAAGCCACCGTGACAAATCACGGGGAAAGCACACTTAAGTACTGGCTCAGATTTGAACCTCAACTTACCCATCACCAGAAAGCCAGTATATTGCAAGCTTCACTTAATTGACTTTATTTATATAAATTCAATAATGTGACAACTTTTTAAAATTAATTTAAATTTGACAGATACTTCTTTTAACCATAATCTAAAGTGCAATAGAAAGATCTTATTATTGTCTAACAGATGGAAGCACTAACTCAATCTGAGTTGAAATTGTACTTTCCCCCCTTCTCTCTTGAATACTTTATATACTTTATATATATCACTTTATATATATCTATAAAATGACGTTATATAATTTATATATATATTAAATGACGTTATATAATTGATATATATATATATAATTTATATATATATATATAAAGTCAATGAGGATATATATAAAGTATACAAAGCGATATATATATATAAAGTATATAAAGCGAAATATATATAAGTATATAGTATGCAGGGGAACATGTGGAAAAGTCCAATTTTTAACTCAAACTGAGTTAGTGCTTCCATCTGTTAGACAATAATAAGATCTTTATATTGCATTTTAGATTATAGTTAAAAGAGGTATCTGTCAAATTTAAATTAATTTAAAAAAAGTGTTTTCTGGGGTCCTTAAAAGGTTCCGGGTTTGATATATAAAAGTTGTCCTGACAAATTTGTGAAGTGTGACTTTCTCCCTTTTCCCCCTGTACCCTTTATATGCTTATATATAAATATCTGTTTTTTTGTATTCAAGCTTGACTCCTTAGACCATGTGACCCCATATGCGGGCTAGTGGGTAAGAATAAGAAGGGCATGTTTAGAGGTGAAACCCCCTAAGTGACTAAGAGAAAGGATGAGAAAATTGATTTAAAGTCACATGTGTAAAACAATGTTCAGTTGCACACAACTATAATTATTATATTTGGTTAAGAGGTTCAACGTTTGCTTTTTGCGAACCATCTGATATCAGAATATGACTAACAAACTAACAACCCTAGGACCAATGTCGATGGACACGCGATCAAGACATCAACCTCAGTTAGTTTGATTTGCCGATGATGGGGAACTAGGCGCTCGAAACCTGGCCGAATATATTGAGTGTGGTTTTGCCTAAATAGCTCCCTTCTTTTACTCCGCGTAAATGCGAGTACATTTTCTATACATTGTACCTTCCTCATCCACAGCCTACTAATATAGTAGTTAATATTTGTGCATAATATTAACTACAAAATATT
This sequence comes from Timema poppense, assembly GCA_902141375.1. NCBI lineage: Eukaryota > Metazoa > Arthropoda > Insecta > Phasmatodea > Timematidae > Timema > Timema poppense. The sequence continues at coordinate 44,609 of CABFOV010002784.1, forward strand.
CAGTTCTCCTGCCGTAAATTTATTATTGTGAAAGGAGAAACCTATTTTCAGGAATGATGAATAATAATTGTTACCAGTAAACCATTGCGAAACTTTCGCAGATTCAACATTGCCCCCCTCCCCCACAACAATTATTTAGTATTTTGTTGGATTGTTGAAATTAAATACTCAGCGAAGTGTATACACAAAATAGCAAAGAGTTTATTAATGTGAACGTATTTACAATTTACAATACCTCTTTGTATACAATATTTGATGTCAGAATGCAATAATCTTGAATTTTTTGTTTGTAATTTTCGATAATTGATACAAAAATAGTGTTGGACATAGTGACTCCTAAAAAGGCTACATAGAGTTGTCCATGAGTAAATACAGCATTTGGCAAATTGAATCCAGCTCTTTGAAGCGTCTGTCCCTGAGACTTATTGATATTCATTGCAAAGGCAACTTTCTTTTAACTTAAATTTTAAACAAACAATGTGTTTTAACGTAAACTGAGCATGCTATGTCAGAAGTAGGTAAAAATGTATATCCACTGATACCTTATTCATCGCTGTAGTCTTTGTATTAGTATAGAAAAAGGGATGTTGACCACAGAAATAATATATAGGATTGGTTGATCGTATCGGAAATCGAGACCAGGACCCTCAGCTCAGTATGTTTATAAGAGCTGCCAGCCGAGCTAAGGTGTTGGACAAGTAATGGGCTGCCCTTGCCTCTAAATATGTTTACGCCACATTAAATTTTCCTTGAAAATTTACAAAGTGTTTAGGAAATGATCAACAAGTACCGGAGCTGGCGGACACGTTTCATTGAAATAACTCAACGTAGGTCGACTTGCGCGGACATTTCCAAGGTGGTAATAAATGTCCTGGCCCGGGAGGATTTATTATTCGCAAGGCCGTGTCGACGGGTTAAGGCGCCTTAGGTTAAGATAAATATTTCAACGGGCTTACAATGCCAGCTATAATGAGACCTTCGTAATAGCTTAGGTATGACCCTTCACTACGCAGAGGAAAGAATAAACAACAACCGGAAGAAATTGGTGAGTACCAGCGTGATGATTTTGGTCTGGGAGACAAAAATTCATTACCCGATGAGGTGGTTTTTCCCAAAAAATGTGTATACCCATCTTCTTTCTAAACAAATACCGGGTACATTTATTGAATTCAAATTCGATTTGATTAACTCACTAAAGCAGACTACAAACTAATTAACACGGGGACTAAAGTTTTACAGCGAGGAAAAGGTAGAAACTCGCATTAGTGAACAAGCAGATTAAGGTGTCAACATAATATCTTTGGTTTACCAGCTACAAGAGAGTCGAGGTTGGAATCATAGATGTGGATTCCTAATGTTTTTCCTTAGAAGGTCTCTAACTCTACCTCCACGCAAATCCTTGAACATTACTCTAAATGTTGTAATAAAAAATATATATATAATATAATAATAAACTTATAATATAATATAATA